>JAQZBX010031989.1:0-26072 GCA_029593785.1 Cabassous unicinctus
GGTGAGGATTTTAGTGAGGACTCCTGGGTACCACAGTATCAGCTGGGGCATTGTTGTCACCACCCAAGTGTTTATGTCTTGTTGATCATTGGTTGACTTTAATCTCATTGGTTGTAAGTCATTGATAATAACTGTGTTACATGGCCACCTCTAGCTCCAAGTGTATTTTAAGTGTATTTTCTTACCCTCTATAGTACAGACAAGTAAAAATAGGAAGTTGGAATTGTGTGATAGTTGAATCAACCTATTGTCTGCCATATACTCTTACTAACTGTGGGCAGATCTCTTTAGTTTGACAGTGTGAATTTTTTTCAATATGACTGAAATATTAGGGAGCAATTTGAGAATAAAGCAATTTTCACATTTGTTTATGTGAGATATGGTCTGCAAGAAACTATATGACTGCAGAAAACTGCAGCCAGCTAATTTAAGCTACATAGGAATATACAAAATGCACACATGTGGACACCTCAAACATCTACCCATTACCTCAGTTTACTACAGATGTTATGAGCCCCACCCATCTATATCTGGTCTTACAAATTCCAGATAACCCTTTGTATCAGTCAAGGTTCTTCAAAGAAACAAAAGCAGTAGGAAGACATTCTCTCGATGTATTAGATGTGGGTATAGATAGATATAGATATAGATATAGATATAGAAATAGATATAGATATAGATAGATATAGATAAAAATAACATTGCCATCATCATCCATCATCTATCCATCATCAAGAGATTTGTTTCAAGGAATTGGCTCATGCAATTGTGAAGGGTAGATGAGAAGGCTAGAACTCTTGGTCACAAGCTGTTGCTGCAAAGTTGAGGCAAAGTTTCTTCTTCAAGGGAACTTCAATTGTGCTCTTAAGGCCTTTCAATTTGATAAGACACATCAAAATTATTGAAGATAATCTCCTTTGTATAAAGTCAACTGATTGTAGATGTTAGCCACATTACATAATACGTTCACAGCAACACCTAGATTAATGTTTAATTGAATAATTGGGTATTATAGCCTAATCAAGTTGACACACAAATATCCTCCTTCTACTACTTCCATATCTATATCTGTAGCTGTATCTATCTATATCTATCATCTATTCCTATATCTATATCGAGAGAGAGAGAGAAAGAGAGGGAGAATGTCTTCCTACTGCTTTTGTTTCTTTCCACAAGCAGAAACCCTTCAGATGCCTGCTTCCACAAGAAAACTTCAGGTCTTTTTCAAGAAAAAAAATGCCATATTTATTGTAGTATTATATATTTTTAACCATTTAACAAATGCTGCCATTTTTATTAGGACTCTGTCTTTTTTTTTTGACAGTAATGAATCTTTTTTTGTCTTCTTTTTTTTTCCGACTTTATTTTGTACATTTAATAATTGAAAATATAAACAATTAAAAAACTAAAAAGTAAACACAGATGAATAAATATATACATTTTTCAATTAAATGTACTGGATACATATAAAATCTTTTTTGAATCAAACAATCTGTTACACAATATATTTGGTTCATAGTAACGGATTCATACAGTGTTTGTCCTCTGGTGTCTGGCTTGCTTCGCTCAACATAATGTTCTCCAGGTTCATCCATGTTGTCATATGCTTTACGACTTCATTTCTTCTTATAGCTGCATAATAGTCCATCATGTGGATTCTCTCTTTTTTTTTTAAACAATTTATTGAAGTATATCATTCATACATGAAGATACATAAATTATAAGTGTTCAGTAAACATTGTGATTTTATAAAACAAACATGCATAACATCATACAGGGCTCCCACATATCACCCCCCCACAAACATCCTGCATTGTTGTGAAACATTTGTTAACAAATCATGAAAGAGCATCGTCAAAGTATTACTACTAACTATGGTCTGAATCTTCCTCCCCATACATTAAGGATTTATTTATTTATTTACTTACTTTTATCCATTTTTACCCCCCCACCCCCATCCCCGTTTTTGCTGTTTCTGTGTCCATTTGCTGGGCAACTCTCTGTGTCCGTTTCCTGCCCTCTTTTTCTCATCCTTCTCTTCCTATCTTCCCTGGGATTCTATCCTTGGAACCTCCGATGTGGGAGAGAGGCGTCCTACTACCACCTGTGCCACCTTAGGTCCTGGTTTTTCGGTGCATCTCATCTTGGCTCTCCCTTGTGTCACTCTCCTGTTACGTCATCATCTTGCTGCGTGGCTTGCGGGGTCTGACAGTGCACCTGCGCACAGGACCTGGCGACTCACCCGCTTGCCGGGCCTGGAGGCTCACCCGCTGGCAGGGCCTCTTTTTTTATTTTTACCGGGAGGTCCCGGGGGTTGAACCCAGGTCCCCCCATATGGGAGATGGCCACTCAACCACCCGAGCCACATCCATCCCCCTGCTATATCTTAAGGTTGACCAAAGATACCGAAAGTATTATATGACCATACAGGATGGTCATATAATAAAATCAGGCTTAGTTTATCACCAGCATTCTAAAAACCAGACCTAGGGAGAAAAACTAGGTCTGGGGACACATGCATGGTTTTTAATACAGCGAATGTTTAGCCTACCCTGATTATCACAAAATCAGGACAGCAAGAATATTCACATTCTCTCTTTTTTAACATGTAACTGACAAAGCTTTTGAGTGTTTGTTGTGCCCCTTACTTTATTTTTCCTAGAAGTTCTATGTTTTTTTGGGCAACTTTGCCTAGCTAGGTGATTTTTAGGAATGCACATATGCATTATAGTAGAATTACCTGTACACAAGATGGAATGGACTTTGTTGAAATCTCTAAGCTTCTTTTTCATGAAACTATCTTTAGTTTTTCACTATTGAAAGTCAAGAGGGAAACTATTTGTCTTAATTTGCCAGACTGCTATGACAAATACCACACAGTGGGTTGGCTTAAACAACAAGCATTTACTGACTCACAGTTTCAGAGGCTGGAAGTCCAAAATCAAGGTGTCAGCGAGGCCATTCTTTTTCCCCAAAGTCTAAGGCCTATACCTTAATTAAAGATAATTAATTAAAATGTCCTGTTAGCAAATGAGTCCACACCCACAGGAACACCCCCACCCTTGTACCTACCTCGTAGGGGTTACTTCCTGCTGCTGATTTTGTATGTATTCTTATAACTGTCTGTCCCTCTACATGCTTAGACAATATATTTTGGTTAACTTAAAGGGTACATGTAACTCAATCACATTATCTATTCTACAATATTTTTAGTGAGTGCATAATATTTCATTTTATGTTTGTACAGTAATTTATTTAACCAGTTTCTTATTGTTGGACATTGAATTTGATTTTTCTTTTGGACTAAATAGTGTCCTGATGGATCTATTTGTTGTTATATCTTTGTACAGGCTAATTATTATTCCATAGGATACATTCCAAGAAATATGTAAAAATGTCCATTTTCTCCACACAATTGCTGAATCAGAGTATTGTCATTTTTAAATTCATAATTTCATAAGTGGAAATGGATATCTTATTTTAATTTGTGTTTCTTTGCTATTCTGTTAGGATGAATTTTAAAAATATATTTATTAGTCACTTATATTTCTACTTTGCAGGCTTTGATACTTGTGTGCTTGACAGTTTCTATAGGAATCTGAGAATCCCCCAGAGTGCACAGAGAACAAACAATCCTGACATGCTCCTCTACTCTTCTCCCAAACTTGTTTCCTCTCTTGCCACAGAGAACAAGAAATGTTTTATAATTTTGATACATTTTCTTCATGCTCCAAGTCTTTGTCCACATTTGTCCTTCTGCCTGGAATATTCTTTCTCATTTGGGGAAAACTTGTCCTCAAGCTCCAAGATCATCTCAAATGTCTGTTCTCCCACAGCCCTCTGTGGCCTCTGTTAGCTCACTTCTCATGGAATACCTGGCTTTAGAGTTGGTGTCCTTGTGACTGTATCTGGAGTAGATTATGAGCTGTTTCATGCAGTCACCATTTTATTATTCCTCCCTGTGCCCTTCTCATTTTTAATTTATTTGCACAGTGTCTTGAACATATCAGGTGTGCAGTCAATATTAAATTTATATTTTCAAACAAGTGAAGAAGGGAAGTGTAAGTATGACTCAATTTGACATTTCATAACTCTCTTAACTGAGATAAACTAGTTATCAAAATAGAAAAGGAAGATTTGCCTAGAAAATACTTAAACTTTAGTTCATTATTGGAAGTCTGCTTTCTATGACCCATTCAAATAAAATATAAATGGTATACATCAGAGTAATTTACATCATTACACTTTTCATTGACTATATCTTTGTTAAACATTGACAACACGGAGCAGGCGGAGCCTTATTTTGCACAGGGTCTGACTGAGATCTTCTCGCTGGGAGTCCGGTGAGGCAGTGATATTCACCGCTTTGAGAGGAGTTTGAGATCTCCTCAGAGCAGAGGGTGTCATTCAGATGCCAGATGTTGAAAGCTGTAAAGTTGACGTCTTCAGTTAATCTACTGAATGCTTTATAAATCAAGAGAGGCCATGTTTTCACTATCTTCCTCACCACCGACCTACATACACACACAGACTTAGTCAAGCCAGCTGAAATCATTACCTCAGGGATAGGAATTTTCTTCTTTGTTTTATCCTAAGTATTCTTAGGGCAGCCAAGAAGGTTGTTAAAAAGTATAATGTTTGGATTTTATGAGATAAACACCTGTTGATTTAAAAGTACATAAGCTTCTAACCCATTGGATGATTAGGAGGAGAACCTTCCTCTGGGGCCAGAGTTTGGCTTCCTGAACACTGACTTTCTCTTTCACCTCCCAAGTGCTCTGACCCCAGTGTTCTTTTCTGAATCTGCTAATGTTGGGTTGCATTTTTAAAGGACATACAATTGAACTAGTGAAATAAAACAGAGCAACGGCTGAGATTCCCTCATCCTTCAATGATTTGTCCTGGCTAAACAAAATGTATGAGATTTGGGGATTGTTTTTTCCAACCACACACTGGACCTGAGTATATTGATGAAAAAATTACAAATGGCTCTCCTTGCTAACAGTACTAACTCTTTCAAGTAAAGAGATTGTTTAATAGCACATCTATCTGAAAGGTATTCTAGACTCTTCCTGAACTTTCCTCAACTCCAAACTCTACTTCTACTCACTAGGTTCCTGATCTTCACTTCTTCCCTGAGATTTGAAAACTTGTAATGATTTGTTTATTACCCATGATAACTAGATAGGAGAATTAAAAGCATATAAGTAGTAGGTGAAACCTTATTTGGGATGAGGTCTCCCAGGGAGAATGTACAGAGAAAGATCTGAGGAGCAAAGAAGATTTGGAGCCCGTGACCACTGATAGGGTGAATAGAAGAAGGATAAATTGAGAAGTCTAATTTGGAGAGGCCAAAAAGTTAAGAAAAAACATAGGTTTATAGAAATTCAAGGGAAGGATTTTAGTAAGGATAAAGTAATCAATAATGCCAAGAGCATTTTATATTTTGACCAATTTTCTGATTCACCTCATGCTAAAAAACTCTTTGCTCTGGTTAGAAATGCCAAAGAATCAGATTTTTCCTGAGTTCCTCTAATCTGAATTACTTTTAATCCTAGCTGGTATCTGTGATAAATATGCAATAGGCCACAGGGATGGGAGCTGGGTATAGAGATGGATTATTAGAAAGGAGCAATATTTTTTTGCCTCTTGCTTTCATCTGCTGTTTTGAGATTTGTCCCTATTCAATGTCTTTCTCACTTATGTATGGGATTTATGTTGGGTGACATACATGTGCTCTCTAACATTTCTCTTTCTCCACAGATAGCTGTGGCCCCTACCACCTGCACTCTCTGTTCCCTGCATCACTGATACCATTGCTCTTGGGCAATCCTACCACGGCAGGTACTATGTGCTCCCTGTAGCATGTGGAGCTGGGGTATAGCTGGTGTCCTGCACCCCACAATACTGCAAGGCCATTAGGGAGTATGCATCTCTGTTGTCTTAGTACTATCTTTTTATCAATGGATATATCCCAAAGAGTTGGGTTGTGTCTCAACATCTTAAAAGTTTTTTTAAAACCAGCTTCCACAGTTTGTTTGTTTTTCCTAGTTAGCTGTCTCTATCTCCCTAAAACTCATACATCAGATTGAGTCAGGAGACAAATCTGATAGGTACTAGTCCCCTTAATGTACTCAATTTAATACTTGGTACCATCTCTGCTGACCAACCCAGTTGTTTTCATTAGGCCAAGTCTATGACCCTGACTCTCATCTATTAGAATGAACTCTATCCCAGAAGGTTCTTAGCAACCCTGTGATGAGATTATTTTTTTTAACCCCAAAAAGAGAAAGATTATGTTTGTAAACTAATCTATTCTTCTGGGTGTGATACCTTTTGATTATATTGGATTCAGTTGAGGGGTCCTTGATTAAATTACCTGTTAAGGTTAGGGCTTTGATTCGAGCACATCAGTAAGGCATGATTCAGGTTGAGTCCCCGCCCCCTGGGTGGGCCAATATAAATGGACACTCACTCAAGAAGCATGCTGTAAGAGAGAGCTCTGTCATATTTTGATCCTGGGTCCCCAGGGAGAAATGAGGCATTCACCTGATAGTTTGCAGATGACCTTGGGAAAAGAACAGAACAGCTGAGACTGATACAGAAAGCCTGGAAAGAAATGAGCCCTATGCCAGGAGAGAGAGGAAGCCCTGAGACAAGCCCTATGCCAGCCTGCAGCTGAAAGAAAGGAAGCTAAAAGGGGAAGGCTGAACCCTTGCGGAGATCAGCGAGCATCTTGCTTCAATACGCGGCAACTGACTTTGGTGAGGAAGTAACCTTGAGTTGGACTCTTCAGGGCCTTGTAAGTGTAAGTTTTTACCCCAAATAAATACCCTTTATAAAAGCCAACAGATTTCTGGTACTTTGCATCAGCACCCCTTTGGCAGACTAATACAGCCCCTCACTCAAAGAAACTTCTAGCTGGCTTACCCATTGTCTGCAAGGCCTGGCCACAGCTGTCTGAATCCAAGCTGTGTGTACCACTGGGGTTCTGTCTGAGACCTTTCATGCAAGGACAGCCTCTCTCCCCATCACATAGCCATTGTTCTGAACATGGCATTAATTTTCAATAATTTTTATATCTAAAATACAAGTTTGATCTACTCCTTCAGATTAGAAGTTTATCAGGTGGCCTTGGGATTAAAAAACATTTATTTTTAAACTTTGAGGAGAGGAGGTGTAAGAGAAAACAATGGTTTTGTGCTAACCATCCTGGATTCATGCAAATTTGCCTAGTTTGCTCAATGGAGGTCAGTCAGTCCTGATTCTTTGCTTTGAGGCTCACCTCTATCTCTGCCAATCCTGTACACTAGTCCATTGTCTTCAATAATTTATTTGTAATTTTTAGACTATGCATGCAACATTTCATTAAAAATATTCCAGTTTTCAATAATTTTTATTCTGAGGAGAAGTATAATTTCTATTATATTTAGTAATTCTTTGGATTCTATAAAAGATATTTAGCTCCCCACATTTTGTCCCCTATTTCTACGATGTATTAGTCCAGGGGTTCTTAGCAAGGGGTCAATGAGCTTGAATTTAAATTCACAAAAACATTATTTTTGTGGGGACGTGTTGGTGTGGATATGATATATTTATTAAATAATACAATATAGTATGGACTTAGTAAGAGGTCCATGGGACAAAAAAGGTTAAGAACCCCTGTAATTAGTCCCTGTAATTAGTCCCTATGCTAGAATTTATTTGTCATGATAAATAAAAGCCCAGGGTGACCCAAGAGGCTGAATAATCCATCAGGAAACTGTTGGTTTCTTAAGGGGAGCATAATTAAGCATCAGCTGCTTATATGGTAAACTAAATTATTTTCCTCAGTTAAACTTGGCATTATCAGACTATTGGTATGGCACATCAGAAAGTAGCTGAGTTATCCCCTCAACTTTGTCATTTCATTTCAGCTACCTGAAATCTGAAGGGTAGAAAATATATTTGGGGAGGGAACAAGAGAATTTCCTTTAGAAATAAAGGGTGCAAGGTGGGTGGGAAATGAATAAGTAAAAAAACATTTTAAAATATGTGCTAACCAATGTTTTAGTCAAGAAGTTTAAGGGAAGGCAACATAAAGCTGCCCTTACCAAAACCTCTTATTAGGGAAACGCACAAAATAGAAAATTTGACTTTTAAGCCTCAACCTTGTCCTGATTATGGGGGATAAAAAGCTAAATTTATTGAAATTTGCTTAAAAGATGATGTTGATGTTTATGATTATGTTACTGTCACTCCAATCTTTTGCTATTTTGGAGAAATAAACATACTATATTCATCCTGCTTTACATGGAAGTCAGGGTATAAAACTTTGAAGCTGACTAGCGAAAGTGGCCGGCTTAAATGCAGTATTTTCTCTCTGAAACCACTGGAAAAGATTTTAATAGATTTTCTTCCAAGATAGGCAAGCACTTGTAGAGGCAAAGCAAAGTGCTGGTATGCAATTTCAGAAATCTGTTGACTGCATGTTCCCATATGTGTTCCAGGAAATTCACATTTGGATTTCAGTACAACTCAGAGTTATAGTAGTGCTATCCAACACTTTTTTGGAAGGGAATTTGCTTGATACCAACATAAGGCTTGCCAAAACTCAGCAGGCCAAATCTAGTTCTGGGATATGTTGGAACCAAGAGATCAGCAGTTAAATGATGAGGGCTGTATCATTTTCAGTTCTCCAAGGAAGCATATTCTACCTAATGGTCTAATAGGTCATTTTGAATATAACCAATAATCTTTTTTAAATGAAATGTTTCTTTTGTGGCATTTTATAAGGCATGTAACATTTAATAATGAAAATGTACTATTACATTTCTTCTCTTGAATCCTGGCTAAAATGTTTCAGCCTTTCAGACTTAATTATAGCTGGCCAGACATATGCAATTATACTTACCTTTAAAAATGAAAACACTAGCTTTCATTGTGTGTATTAAATCAAGCTAGAAATTCAATCATCTTATACCTAATCTGTATCAAAACTGCCCTGGTTAAAGTGAATACATTAGTATTAAACTCACTATTGAATATAGAGTTTCTCATCTTCCTCAAAAATATTGCTATTAACTTGGCAAAAAATATGGTGTTTTAAAATTATAGTAAAGTTATTAAAATCAGAAATTATAAACCACAATCAAGCTAAGAATGTCCATTTCTGTTCCTGCAATAGACTTTGAGTTCTAGAAGGAGTCTCAGAGATCATTGGTCAAGGACCCAGGCTTTAGCAAGTACCCAGACTTTAGTTCATTGAATCGATTCTGTTCTTAAAGACCCTCACCACTAATGATTAAGTACTCAATATTTCAGTACTTAACAATGTAGTGAAAAATGGTACAGTAATCCTAAGTAAGGCCTATCCTGCTAAGTTTTAAACTATGTCTGCTTGTGTTTTGAAATTCTTTCATCTTGACATGGTGTAGAAAGATTGGTTAACATGTTCCTTGTAATGCCTGTTCACTTTAAGAGAGTGGGTAAAGCCCATCTTCTTCCACTTAAACTATTCCAACTTCTTCTTGAACTGTGTGTAATAAGATGCTCTAGAGACACCCAGACACTATAGGCAGGGCAGACAGCTCAGGAGTTTGGCACCCTGCCAGTGGGTCTTATGTTGGAATCTATGCTCCCCAGTGTGACAGAGTTGGACCCAGTTGTGGTTTCCCCACACATGGCTCTTCTGCCCCTTCTATCTGAACCTATAGTTAGTACTAGAGTGGATAGGTGTATGTCCAAGAGACTTAAATCTTTGGGTTTCCATGTGCCAGTTGGGCCCCGAATCTCAACAGGGTTGTAACACCTACTCTCCAGTTCAATGGACTCACCTAAGACAACTAACAAGGAGATGATGAAGGACAATGCCCATCCCAAGGAACAGAGAGAGTCTGCAGTTGCAAGCAAGGTAGTCTCATCCATCTGCCCCCATGGGATCCAAGACCCCTCTCTATTAGAGGTGGAGTGGGCATCACCATCCCAGAATCCTCAGGATTGGGGAATGAACGGTGGACTAGAGTAGACATACTGTTATTCTACTATAGACTTATTGTGATTCTAGCAATAGAAGAACTGTTATCATTGATGTGGAGACAGTGGCCACTGGAGGTTCTGAGGGGAAGGAGAGGGAAAAGTAGGTGTAATATGGGGACATTTTTGAGGCTTGGGAATTGTCCTGAATGACATTGCAATGACAGATACAGGCCATTATATATCTTGTCATAACTTACAAAATTGTATGGGACAAAGTGTAAACTACAATGTAAACTATAACCCATGCTTAGTGGCAATGCTCCAAAACATGTTCATCAATTGTAACAAATGTACCACACTAATGAAGGATGTTGTTTAATGTGGGAAAATGTGGGAGGGGTAGGGAGCGGGGCATATGGGAATCCCCCATATTTTTATTGTAACATTTATGTAATCTAAGTATCTTTTTAAAAAAATTAAAAAGTATATTATTAAAAAAAAAAAAAAGAGTTACCGCTGTCCTTTTAATAGTCCTCTCTTGACCTCTGGAAATTTTGTTTTTAATAGCTCTTTTGAAAAGGAGGAAAATTAAAATTTGATAAAAGCTTTTTAAAGACAGTGTGAAAAATGGCAAGTCCCTTATTTCTTCTGATCTTCTTCAGGTAAATTTGTACATATATGTCTATATGATGCTTGCTTATATACTAATAGGATGTTTAAACTCTCAGCCATTATGATTGTGATTCTCTCTCATGTTTTTCTTCCTTTTTAGTACTCCTCATCTGTCTTCTGTCCATTTATTTGAAGAGAGAAATTCTGAGTGCTTTTGTAAAGCGTAGTGATTTTCAGCAGACTCTCTGTTATGGAAATTAGACTATTAATTTAATGCTCACATCCTGCTGTTCAGTAAAAAGGAGGATTTGGCGTATTTATGAATCCTGTAATCCATATTGCTTATGTAATTTTCTCAGATAATTATTATTCCAATATTACACTTATAAATAGTAAACAAGAAGCTGAGTCACTTGTCTGGGGTTAGGGCATATTAGTCAGAGACATCTGAAAACCTTTGGACCACTGCTCTTCCCACAAGTCCACAGTGATAATATTTTACTTTATTTGTATAGGCTCTAATTGCTTTGCTTTCTGTTCTTAAAAAAAACTGTACTAGTAAATTCAGTGGAAATTTTCTAGAAATAAATACTATAATATTTTCTGAAGTATAAAAAAAATGTGTTCCAGTACCATTGTGCTATCATTAAAAGCTTGTCCAACAAATGATTGTGCGCAATCAATTGAAATGAGTCATCTTGGGACCAACCTTATTGTCCATAGTTTGTTGTGCCTAGTTGGGCAAGAGCACTTTTAGTTATATAGAAAGAGTAAGTATTTCCTGATAATAAAAGTTCTAGGAATAGAAATGATCATACCTGACTTAGTATATTTTCCCGCATTTTTTTCACCAACTACACTTACTAGATAATCTGAGAGTAATCCTGCCTAGAATCAGGTAGGTGTACCAATCACCTTTCAAAGACTTTTCAAAGATTTTTAGTCTTATGGTTCTGTAAAACTGAATGATCAAGGAAATGATAACTTTAACAAGATGCTTTTTAACCCAGCAAAGTTATTTTTGTTTCCAGAATGTTAGTGCTACATGATAACAAACATCGTGATTCTGTTAGTTGAACCATAAGTTCCATGAAATCTATATTATAGTGTCTTTTAGGGGCCCATATACAAGCTATACTTACTAGCATCACCTAGATATGATATTTCCTTTAAATGCTAGATAGTGACTGACACTGCAAGGAAATCTAATACAATATTTCAAATACTTCCATTACATTGGGGTGCAGATTGGGGTTCAAGCTTCTGAAATTCAAAGCACATTACCACGGATGCAACTTTGGAAAATATTTTAAAAGATCCATGACCTCTCAAAACTTTCACTTTCCTTTAAAATGTTTAACACCCCATTCTTACTGGAGCTAATTATAACTTCCCTTTTCTCCTTGTGTTATTAGTCTAAGTAACATTTTAAAAAAGCTTAGATGACATCCATTAATTTTTTTTCTTGTTAAGTATTTGTTTGTTAATAGAAAAACAAAAGAGATGTAGAACTTGTCTGTAAATGTGATTTCTTTTAGATACATGGCTTGCTTTCTTTTTGGCCCCAGATTAATGGATTAAGTTGCATGATTGTTATTCATTATTAAGATCTAAGAAGTTAGAGCTTCCACTGGAGATTTAATGTTCTCTAATGCTGCATGTGATGCAAAGGTGCAAAGGTCTATAATAAGTATTCAAGTTTTGTGTGTGTGTGTGTGTGTGTGTGTGTGTAGGATTTGGCTTGTTAATTTGTAAACTGCATTCAGTAAACCTGCATATGAATCAATAAAAGCTACCAAAGGTATGTCTACAGTTAGTGACTGGTAGATTGAATTATGTACCCCAATTTAGACATGTTCTGGGTCTTGATGCACATATCTGTGGATACGAACCCACTGTAAATAGGATCTCTTAAAGATGTTATTTTAGTTAAGATGTAGCCCCACTGAATAAGGTTGGGCTTTAATCCAGATTACAGGATTTCTTTAGCAACAGAAGAAATTCAAGCCCAGAGAAATACATAGGGTGGAATCAGAAGATGGAGGTCAATGGAACCCAGAAGAGAAGGGAGAGGACATCACCACATGACAGGAGCCAAGAAGCCTAAGGATTGCCAGCCAGCCAGAACCCTACTGACCCATGAGGAAGCAAACCTTATAGCCTATGAAATTGTGAGCCAATAAATTCCTGTTGTTAATCCAATCCATTGCACGGTCTTTACTATCACAGCCTGGGAAACTGAGACAGTGACTTTTTATTTTAATGCCTAAAGTTTTCTCTGGATGACTGAATGGCTTGTTTCTTTTAAACAAAGTTTCATGAACTAATATGTTGAGAACTGCTTGGCATGGCACAATCAATCTGAATTTGTTAAAAAAAAAAAAAAATTTAAAGACTGTTTATATTTAGATATTTCTCAAATCTTTCCATACCATAAATCCTTACACAAAACAATCTGATGTATCAGTGTCATGCTCAAATTTTGACTGTGACCCAGTTGGAGTTGTTTTCCCACCAACTCTACTGAAGGCCAAGGCCATGGCCCACATTGCTTGAGCCAAATCAGACAACGAGCAGCCTCTCTGGCTCCTTGGTTGGTGGAAAGACTTTGTAACATTATAACCTCAGTTTCAGCAAAAATACAAAGTCTGAAATTACAGTGTCTCCTGGATTTCTTCACCCAATTTTGTCTACAAATAGAAATGAATTTATGTATTTACTGAGTAACTGAGAAGTGCTTTAATAAAGTGTTTATTCAATGTTTCCAAGAACCAAAGAAGAATTGTATAGCAGTTACTATGGCAATTTTAGGCTCTATGCCTTTTATTTTACTTTTTCAGTGGTCAGTTTCAGCTTTGTTCTAATCTCATTTTATTCTCATAAGAGAGCTATAGATTGAAGTGCAAATTTTCTAGTGTTCAGTGCTCAATTTATAACGTTAATATTTATAGAGAATTCAGAACAATGTGAAGTTAGTTTATAATAGGAGGCTAGTCTTAGAAAATATTGTAGGAATTGTCTATTTGAACAGTTATATTGCATTGGCATGTTGACTCAGTAAATAAAATTGGGATTACAATATATATAATAAATATATGTATTATATCTATAAAAAATGAAAGACTGATTTTTTTTGGTTGTTTTTCTAGTATAGAGATCTTCAAAATCTCATAATCAACAGAGTATCTTATGTTGCTCTCATATTATCAATAACCACTGTGGAAGAAAACATGGGATGTTAGTATCAAGCAAAATAGTCTTTTTTTTTTCTCCCCAGACATTCTCTTTGTGCTTACTTTCAACATTTTATTTTATAAATTGCAAATAAAATGTCCTTCTTAAGGGAGTTTCTTCTTCTGGAAGCCTAAATTAGATTGTACTTAACAAATTAAGAAACATGAAATTATTTCTTTTAGATATAAACTTTACATAAATGTGTAGCTGAACAATATGTATTTAACTGAAAACTAAATAAAGTAAGGGATCCAAATGATGAAGGTAAAGTGTAGGGATAGTCTTTCTGATCTCAGCATGGCACAGAAAGAAATCTATTTGCTGATAGAAAAAAAAAAAGATCACACATTAACATCTGGACTTCATGTGGATATTTGCTCAATAATTAGCAGCAGTCCCTGTTCAGCTACATTCCTACATCTGGGAACAAAACATCATGAAGACTGAAAATAAAGACAAGGAGAAAAGTGAAAAAAAAAAAAAAAATCCCTGCTGTAAAATAGCATGGTTACTCTACATTGTAAATTAAAAGGATCTTGATACCATTTTTGGGAGAGAAAATGCACTTTCTCCAACACCTATACCCCAGATACTACTCTGAGATACCTTGTAAACTGACATTTTATTATATATTCATGGGGAAAGATTATGAATTTAAATAATTCTTAAGTGATTTAGGAATGATATAAAAATCTTTTGAAAATCCATTTGCATACTGATACTCTTTTAATTAAACAATATATCAATGTCAATATATTGATGTCAATTAATAGATCATTATCACAGATGGTTTTTCAGGGGATAAAAAGACAAAAGCTATTTCAATTCCATTACATGCTAAGAAGAAGGTGTCTCACATAGGTACAAAAGAGCCTACGTTGGCAAGAAAAGTATAACTTTTCGCTAGTCTTTTTTTGTTTTTTTACTTTATTTTGTACATTTAATAATTGAAAATATAAACAATTAAAAACTAATAAATAAACACAGATGAATACATATATACGTTTCTCAACTAAATGTACTGTATACATATAAAAATTTTTTTGAATCAAACAATACATTCCACAATATATTTGGTTCATAGTAACACATTCATACAGTATTTGTCCTTTTGTTTCTGGCTTGCTTCGCTCAACATAATGTCCTCCAGGTTCATCCATGTTTTGCTAGTCTTAAAAGCAGAAAAAAAAAAAAGCAGAATACCAACTATACTGGATGGTCTGCAATTTTTCTCCTAATAATGACAACATAAATATATTTACCTGCTCCTAAGAACAATCTGATATGGCAAGTTCCTTGAGAGTGTAATGCAGATTTTTATTCTCTGTTAAATTTTAGAGTCTATGGAAGATACACTGTAGTTTTTCCAAAGTATCATGGAATATGTACCATATGTTTTCTGAAGCTGCTTATCTTTTAATTGGCTAAAGAATGAGCTCATATGGTAAACACAAGCTGGGCCTATATAGTTCATTGCAAGTGTGGAAATAGTCTCCAGAGATTTCAACTTTGCTTGCCAGATCTGTCTGGGCTTGCTTTGAAAGAGATTGGTCATTACCTCTGACATTGGCCCAATAATCTTGGAGCAAAAGAATCCTGAAAACTGCCGAATTTTCTCTGATCTAACAGACTAGGTTATACATCCATGAGGGTGGTCCTGGAGGTGCATAGGGGAAGAAGACTGCACTTTATATTTTTGTAATTTTTTCCTCTCCCTTAATTATTAGCTCTTTATTATGTTGACTGAAAAGTTTCAGCACATCAATCTTTTATGACAGTTCTGAACACTGACTTCACAAATATTTGTATATGAATATGTGCAGCAAATCGATAGGTGATTTTGGCCACTTAAGATGGTCTGTAGTTTATCAAAAGTGGGCAACTTTGAAATATATCTTCTTCAGGCCAATGGAGCAAAAGATTTGTAGCCACTCCATTTCTACCTTCTTATCCTCTAGGCCATTTGAGAATTCTATAGCCTAAATCATGGTGTTCCCCTGGTATCATTAAACCATTTGTTCTTCATTATGTTCTGTATCCTATACAAACCATTCACTCTTGCCTTCAAGCAATTCTTTCATCCCTACTTTCATCTCTTTCCACACTTCCCTATCCATCAGCTTACAGCTCTCAACAAATTTTATTTGTCCATTTGTTTCCTTTCTCATTTTGATTACAAACAGAATTATGAAAGGTCTAAATCAGATCACATTTTAGGAGAAGTTAGATGAGTTGATGCATTGATTAACCCATTTCCCCTAGATGACAAAAGTCCCTCATACTTCATTGGGTTTACTGATATTTAAATGAACTGATACGTATATATGTATGTCTGCCAGCTTAGAGGAAAATGGCCCTTAAAGAAGAGACTCCATCCAGAGGTGAGGACGTGAACAGATATTAAATGTATAATTCCCTAAGCTCCTAAAGTAGTCATGAGTAGTGAATGCTGGGCCGAGAAAAGGAGGGACAGTGGATCTTCCATTTCATGGAATTTAGATCTGTTTATCTCAAACATGTTGTTTTGGTGTTAATTATTTTTGAAACAATAATTTGATCATATTTCTGCTGTTTTACACTTTTAGCAGTAGTCTCCAACAAATTTTACATCCTCTCCAAAAGACAATGATCTTCCTTAATCTTAATCTAAAATAATCTAAAACCAACCTAAATCTTTTAAAAGAGGTATCCTCTAATGCATATATACACATATGTACAATATGTTATACATATGCATACAATATGTTATAGCTGAACACATAAGAAAAAAAGGTCATGCCATGCAAGTTGAACATGTATCTGCAAAGTCAATTTATTTTCATAAAGGTCAGTAATACAGTGAGATATCTTAGCAGAGATATGTCTTAAAATATGAGGTATTCCTTCTGCTGTATTTGACATTAATTGGATCCTTATTAGAATAAAGGGCCAAGTTCAATAACATTTTAATGGAGGATTTGGAAAGACTGGAGATGCATAGCAAAAATAATTAAAAGGACTCAGAAAGAATGGTCCCTTTGAGGAGGGTTAGAGAAGTCAGCTCTGCTTATATTAAAGATGAAAAACATAGATTGAATTTAAGTATTTTAAAACACAATGGAAGTGTTAATAATAGGGTGGTATATGAGAATATATTTTATTTTATGCATGATTGTTTTGTAAACTCAAACAAATAAAAAAATAACACACACACACACTGAAAGATACTTAGTTTACCTCTTAAGTTTTTTACTCTTTTCTAGCATAACTTTTGTACAACAGAGACTAGAAGGCTAAAGCTATAATTCTCAGAGTACTTTGCAGTAAGCATTTACTTGTGACCTAAGTTCTACCAACCAGATACACCCAATTGAGACCTGAAGGCAGAAGTGAGCAGTGGGGGGACATATCAGATTGATATGTGTTGTTGAGGATATCAAATCAGTTGACAATACTGGTAGTGGAGGCACTTGGTTCTTTTAAGGCAAGCTGTGGTCTATTTCTGGCAACCATTCCCTGGTGTTTTAGGTGACAAGCAGCAAGCTGAGAGCTGTTTAGCTGTCCTGTGTACCCTAGAATAGCCCATGGAGGTTTGGGCATTTTCCTTGGCTGCTATGTAGTATCCAAATTCAATTATTGGTTTTTCCAGGGATTCTGTAAACTACCTAACTCCTCCCCTCCCAGCCCCCCCAATAATCCCCTTCTAAATCTAGCCATGGTGGATTATATTTTCTTTACCTAAAGTTCCTGCACAATGTAGCTACTAATAAAAAGTTTTGTATGATAATAATAACTAATGAATACTTTTTCCATGCCAGCATTTTACATAGTATTTCACTTCATTTTAATATCTACTCTATGAGATTAACTTTCCCAGAACTACTCAGCTAGTCACTGACAAAAAGATAGTCAAATCCAGGTCTATCTTGATATGGCCATTTCTAAGAACAAAGGAAATGGATTTAAAGTCAAAGAGATCATTTAGACATAAAATAAATAGTTTAATAGAAGAATAATTATGTACTGGAATAGGTTAATAAAAAAACTCAAAGTTTCATCACTGAACATCCATAAAATGCCAAGTCTGGGGGCAAGGAACCATTTATTAGACTAGATCTCATCTGACATGCTTTCTAGCATTTCAGTTCTTTATCCACAGGTCCTCTAAGATTCTGAATCATCAGTGTAATTTGATATTAATGACTCCATGATCCTATACTATAATTTTATGCTAGCATATTGATAGATTAAATAATGTGACTATTTAGTAGGTAATGATGATGTTTTTATAGTCAGCTGTTTATTCTTTTCTGAGAAACAGAATTACAACATGTTTAAAATCCCCCAGCAATTCTTTAATATCCTAACATTCCCCAAAAAAGTGTCCAATTTCTCCCAAGTGCTTAGTAATATTATTTAAAACTTAGTTTAAGAGAGTAGATGTAGTTCACGTGGTTGAGTGCCTGCTTTCCATATATGAGGTCCCAGGTTCGATACCTGGTACCTCCTAAAAACCAACTCAGGGGAGCTGGGGTAGTTCAGTGGTTGAGTGCTGTTGCCGGCTTCCCACATACAAGGTCCTGGGTTCAATCCTCAGTCCCAGTACCTCAAAAAACAAACAAACAAACAAACACACACACAAACTTTGTTCAAATCAGGATTCAAAGTTTATACATTCAATTGTTTGATAAGTCTATTAAGTCTCTTTTGATCTATTAGCCAACTTCATTCATTTTTCCTCCTGCAATTTATTTATTTAAAAAAATAAGTAATTTGTCCTGATGAATTTCTCACAGTTTGGGTTTTGCTCATTATATTCCTTTGGGTTTATTTAACATGTTCTTCTTTCCCCCTTATTTTCTGTAAAATAGTATTTTTAGAGACTTTTTCAAGTGTAGGTTTGATTTTCTTGGATGACAAAAATACTTCATAGACAATGATATTTACTTTTACCAGGAAGCACAAGTTGTCTGATTCTTCGTCTTTTTTGTGGTGTTAATAGCTATTAATAATTATTGTCTGGATCCATTATATCATTAAGTATTGGTGATATTCTAACTCCATGAGTACTTATTCATTTCTTATCTAGTAAATTCTGTAAGTTAATTAGCAAGTTTATTCTATTTTCTATATTTTCTCTTCCTTCTCCCTGCTCTTCTTATTACAACATTTACAAAGCCTGCAGCCACTATGTCCTGTAAAGTTTTCCTTCTACCTATTATTTAATCTTAGTTTAACAAGTGAATACATGTTAAAGTATTATCACCAGTCCTCATGCCACTGATTCTTCAGTTATTTTTATTGTCTGAAGTTTATTCTCTAGACTTCCCAGAAAAAGTAATATCATTGTGTGTGAATGGATTAAACACCCCAATCAAAAGATATAGGCAGACAGAATGGATTAAAAAAAAAAATAACATGAACCATCCATTTGCTGCCTACAAGAGACTTGCCTTAGACCCAGGGATACAAACTGGATGAAAGAGAAAGGTTGGAGAAAGATACTCCATGCAAACAGTAACCAAAAAAGAGCAGGAGTAGCTATGCTAATATCAGATAAAACAGACACTAAATGCAAAAAGTTATGAGAGAGAATGCCATTATATATTAATGAAAGTGACAATCCACCAGGAAGAAATAACGATCATAAATATCTATGCACCTAACCAGGGTGCCCCAAAATACGTGAGACAAACTCTGACAAAACTGAAGGGAGAAATAGTCATCTCTACAATAATAATTGGAGACTTCAACACATCACTCACATCATTAGATAAAACAGCTAGACAGAAGATCAACAAGGCAACAGAGAAATTGAACAGTATGATAAACAAGCTAGACCTAACAGACATATACAGAATGTTGCATGCCAGCCTAATCAGTGGGTTATACATTCTACTCATTCTACTCTTTCTACTCAATGATTCTACATTCTACATTCTACTCAATGTAGACATTCTACATACATTCTACTCAATATACATTCTACTCAAATGCTCATGGATCTTTCACCAGGATAGACCACATGTTAGGTCACAAGGCAGGTCTCAATAAATATAAAAAGACTGAAATTATACAAAGCACCTTCTCAAATCATAATAGAATGAAACTGGATATCAATAATAGACAGGAAAGGGGAAAAGTCCAAATGTGTGGAGGCCAAACAATACATTCCTAAGCAATCAGTGAGTCAAAGAAGAAATTGTAAGTGAAATTAGTAAATATATTGAGATAATTGAAAATGAGAACAGAACTTATCAAAACTTATGGGCTACAGCTAAGGCAGTGTGCTGAGAGGGAAATTTATAGCCCTAAATGCCTATATTAAAAAAGGAGAAAGCTAAAATCAAAGAGCTAACTGAACAACTGGAGAAACTAGAAAAAGAACAGCAAACCATTCCCAAAACCAGCAGAAGGAAAGAAATAATAAAGTTTAGAGAAGAAATAAATGAAATTGAGAACAAAAAAAGAGAAATTCAATGAAGCCAAAAATTGGTTCTTTGAGAAGATCAGTAAAATTAACAGTCTAACAAAGAAAAAAAGAGAGAAGATGCAAATAAAATCAGAAATGAAAGGGGGGAAGTTATGACTGACACCACGGAAATAAAAAGTATCATAAGAATTCATAAGAAGATATTATGAGAAACTGTATTCCAACAAACTAGACAAACTGGATGAAACGGGCACAAACAACCTACATTGACTCTACAAGAACTTAACAAACCAATTACATTGAAATAGATTGAATCAGTCATCAAAAATCTCCCAAGAAAGGAAAGTCCAGGACTAGAAGGAGTCACAGATGAGATCTACCAAGCATTTCGAGAATTAACACCAATCCTGTTTAAACTCTTCCAAAAAAATTGAAGAGGAGAAAAATTAACACATTTTATGAAGTCAGCATCACCCTAATACCAAAGCCAGATAAAGGTACTATTAAAAAAGAAAATTACAGACCAATCTTGCTAATGAACATAGATGCAAAAATTCTCAAGAAAATAATGGCAAATAGAATCCAACAGCATATCAAAAAATTATACACCACAACCAACTGGGATTTATTCCTGGTATTCAAGGGTGGTTCAACATAAGAAAATCAATTAATGTAATACAGCACATTAACAAATTGAATGAAAAAAACACATGATCATCTCATCTGCACATGGATGTTCATAGTGGCATTATTCATGATTCCCTAAAGATGGAAACAACTCAGTGTCCATCAACTGATGAATGGGATAAACAAACTGTGGTGTATATACATGATGGAATATTATGTACTGTAAGAAGAAATGGAGTCATGAAGCATATGGTAACGTGGATGAACCTGGAGGACATTATGTTGAATGTAGCAAGCCAGACACAAAAGGACTAATACTGTATGATTGTGCTATTATGAACTAAATATATTGTGTAAACTCATGGAGTTAATGACTAGAATATGAGTCACCAGAAAATAGAATGAGTTTAGAAAATGGAAAGCTGAGGGTTAACTTGTGCAGAATTGGTAATAAGGATGTTTGTTAATCTTTGGAAATAAATAGAAAAGATGAAAGCACAACATAGTGTTTGTAAATAGCAAACATGGTTGAAAAGGAATCCTTAGGTCATAAATATTACTAGAAGGAAGGCTAAAATATGTAACATGGGACTGTATAGTATAGTAAAACCTCATATGAAATATGAATATGGGTAGCATTGCATATATAAGACTATTTTTCTTTGAAACTGAACAAATGTACGTTAATAATACAAGGTGTTTATATCAAGCAAAAAAACCACACAAAAAACAAAAAACACAACAAAACCTATCATGCTAAGTGAAGCTTATTCTCTAGTAGATTCCTCAGGAAGGACTATATGGGACATTTCCTGAATTCTTGCATGTTCATAAAAGGTTCAGCATTTTTAGTTGAAGGTCATTTTGCATATAAAATCCCTGGCTTATGTTTTCTTTCCTTGGGTATCTCAAATATGTTAAGATATTGCAACATCTTCTGTCATAAATTGTTACCCTAAAAAGTGTGATGACAGTCAGGTTTTCTTTCCCTTATAGGTATTTTGGTCTTTTCGTCTAGAAACTCAAAAGATTTTTTTCTTTTCTTAAAAGATAATTTTACTAGAATATGTCTTCATGTGGTTTTATCTGGTTAAATTTTTCAAAGTATGTGGTTTGCTCTTTCAATATGTATGCAGCTTAAAATTTTTATTTTAGAAATGTTTCCTCGGATTACACATTTTATTGTTGATTCTATCCCATTGCTTTGAGTGACTTATTTGGACAACTCTGCTACATATGTGCTGGATTTTATTTGTCTTTCTTACATCTTTTGCTCTCTTTAAAATTATTTTTCTTTCTTTCTTTACTTTTATATTTTCTTTTAATTTTCTCTTTCTTATATTCTATTTTATGTAAGGTATTATCCATGTATTCAAAGGTCTTGCCCATCTTCCAAATCTGTTTATTTACTCTTGTGTTGCTTCTCCTTTAGTCATCATTTCTGAAATGATTTTATTTTTAAATCTTTCCCAAGTTCTTTCAGCCTCTTTTTCAAATAATCCTTTTTCCCCATCAGCTCATTTCTGAGTTTTCCTAATTCTTCTGGTATTCTTTTATAGTTTCTCTTATTTCTTAAATTCTATTAACTTGTTTTGAAATATTTGGGAATATTTCTAATTTGTTTTGTGGGATGTTTTCTGGCATACTTCTATTTGCCTATATAAATGTTACTCTGCACATGGTTCTTTTTTTAATAAAAACTTTACATGGGATTTGTGTACAAGGCACCTCTTTCCTGATTGTGTGAGAAGGGTTTTTCTGTACTCAAAGAAAGGGAGAGTCAGGTGAGCTTAACCTAGCTCTTTGGCAATTTTATTCTGAACTTACACTTTCTTTTGCCCTTATTTTCTGCCACCCTGATCGTTTTAGATTGTCCTTTCATCAGTTTCTCCTTAAATTGGGTTTTCTTGAAAGGGGTCTTCAGTTGGTCAACTTGGAGAGTTTTTGGGGTCCAGACTCCCCTGCATTGTGGTACCTTGTATTCACTCATGAATTAGAGCCTCTGACACCCCCTGTCAGATGTGACTACTACTCTCAGATTGGCCAACTGATTTGGACCTTGGTGGGCACCTCTCATTTTGGGGGTAAATACCTGTTAGCAATTCAGTTTCTGGATCTCAGGCTCATCAGAAGTGCTTCTTTCTTCTTTCCATTTTCTCCCATACTGTGGCTGATACTATGTGGGTTTAATATCAGGCCCAAGAATATGGACTGTAGGAATTCCTTTCTTTGAATTTTGCTGTAGATGTTGGCTATGAATTTTCATTTTGTTTGTTATTCTAGCTTCTCTTTTTATTGGAGGTTTGGAGAGATTAAAAAATTAGGCCAATGTTGCCTCTTCCGTCTTGCTGGAAACTAATTATCAGTTTATTCTAATTCTTATCTCATGACTCAAAGAGAATTTGAGCTTTTACTTGATGAGTTTTAGAAGTAGATAAACTGACAATTCATTTTGCATATTGGGGCATTGCCCTGCTAAGAGTGTATAGTTTTAACCATATGCTCTTTGGAAGCCTTTTCCATTGTTGTATCCTACTATAATACAATTTAGTCACTTTAGAGAAGCTGTAGTTAATGAATTCTTAACTAATAGACAGTGTGTCCATTATAAGTGTGTGTGTATTTCTATATATAATACATATCTATACAGTATATATGAAAAATGATTCAATTTATAATTTTTTAAAAATAAGTATGTTTTTTTAAAAATTAAAAACAATATGTGATTTTTTTCCTATAAAAGATTAAAGCAATGTATTATCATTTTAACCTATTTTTTTCTTTTTATCCTAAATTCTTTCCTCTCACCTAATAAAGAAAGGAAGGAATGCTTTGCCAAGTTCAAGACCCGTTTGGATCTGTGGTTTCTAAACGTCAAACCCAAATCGAACACTCTGGAGTTTAACTCTGTTTGCTTTTGGTGGCTTCCTGTTTCTAAGAAAAGAAGAAAGCAAATAGGCTCCAAAAGTCTATTAAAAAGATCACAAGCCTTTTGCAAAATCCAGTGGTTCACACGACAAAACACTTTCATGAATTTTTAAGTACAAATGAATTGAAAAATGTAAATTAAATTTACCTGTAAGATATAGTTGGCCTTATAAATGTCCTTGGGAAGAAAGCTGCTAGGTAGGGTTTGGCCAAACTCAAGTGTTGGAGATGCAAAATGAAACCCAGAATTTGTACAGTTTTTGTGATTTTCCTGCTTATAATTTTTTTGTATTTATTCCCACAGCTAACTTAAAATGACCCCCTGTACCCTTCCCCCGCAAAAAAAAAAAACCCAGAAAAAATAAACCAGGGCAACTAAAAGGTTTGATTAAATTTCTTAATACTTTTAATCCTTTCTTGTTATAATTTGGTTACTGAGACAAATTTTCTCTGTGGGCCTCCTAGTAAATCACTTTCAAGTTGAAACAAAAAAGGAATCCTTTTAAATAACAGAGTTAGTATTCACTTTAAGCTGCTTAAAATTTATGCAGAAACTGTAGAATGTCTCTTGTAAAATGTTGTAAATGATCCCAGAGGCTACTGTGATGGGCTTATCCATACAACTTCACTAAAAATAAGTAAGTGAATGAATGAACACGATGTTCCGGTTATAAAGTAGAAGACAATGTTATTCAGCCTTACATCTAATTTTATTTATTTTCCATGTTCTTAGATGTTAGTGTTGACAAGGTTACCTCAAAATAACGTGAGAAGTATTTTACTTTATGTCCCCAGTAGTATAAGTCTATTTCGTTTGATACTCTAAGAATTTGGTCCAAAACTGTCTTTATGTTATATATTTTGACACGAAAAATTGTTAAATAGTGTTTATATGTTTTTTTTGTTTTTTGTTTTTCTATTTTTGAGTAACTTCAGAGTATCCAGGAATGATATAAATCTCGGGCCTTTAAGAAGCTCCTCTGAACTAGTCACCTGGAAGGAGTAACCCAAGCTAGTATATTTATAACAATTGAGGCCTTTCCAGAATGGAGAAACTATGGAAAGATCAATGATTACGGTATTTTCAAACTTTGGTGTGCATAGAAATTTTTAGCGAAACCTCTTAAAATGCATGTTTCAGAGTATGAGGCCCAGATATTCAGACTAAGTAGGTCTGGGGTGATGTCCATGAACCTGCATTTTAAATACATGTGATGCTGTGAGATTGTCTTCAAATCTTGGCTTTATAAATAACAATATTAGAATTTTAGATGCCAGATAAGAATCTAAGACAAATTTGGGAACCAAGTGCTCAGGACAGAATTGGTTATTTAAAAATTAGCTATTGTACTTTAATCATTGGCAGTTGAGACAAATAGGGACAAAACAACAACAACATGAAAATGGTGGGTAGCCTCATGGTTGAAGACAGAAGACCAATTAAATAGAATATGGAAGTTACACTTTGTAAACTGTAAGGAACTTACTCTAGTTTCAAGTGAAAATAGAAGGAGGGTTTTCAGGTATGAGTGATAAAATATTTGAAATGCCCGTGCTGACTTCTCTCGGGTCTTCTGGATAAGAAGTCAAGTTAGGTAGTACACCATAAAACTGGGCCTCTGTCCTGAGCAGCTTGCTCTGAACTACTTCATACTTTATGTTCTGACCTGTTCCTGATTTCCTGGCTTGTCCCCCCATGACTCATTTTTCTGCTAACAAGTCTTCAGAACTGGTTTTGACCTTTGGCTTCCCTTCTTTAACCACAATATAGACTATTTTGCCACATTACCACCCACTGCCTTGGTCGGTTCCTGCTTCCTCTACCCCCTGCTCCTGAGCCAGGTCATGCCTTGAAGGGTTTGGGCTCCTGGAATTGGAGTCAAGGTCTGCCTTGTTCCTATGTAGTCACAACCACCTGTTCCCTCCACTCACTCTGGTCCATTTATTGTGGTGTTCTTCCTGGCACTGACTGAAGTAACAGGTGGCTTTTTAGGATACAGGCAGGTCAGTTTCCATTGACAATATGGTTCTCAAATTTATATGTTCACTAAAATTCTCAAGAGAGGGCAATAAAAATAAGAATACTCAAACCCCCATAGTTCTGAAGAGCATTCTAGACCAGTGCTTACCAAAGTGGTACCATTGGAGGCCCTGCATCAGCATCACCTTGGAGCTTTTTAGAACTGTAATTCCTTACATGTCAGACCTACCAAATCAGGATCTTTGGGGGGTGGGGCTCAGCAATCTGTTTTACAAGGTAGGTCCCATCCTTACTTACAGATTTCCCGGGTGATGCTAGTAG
>JAQZBX010031990.1:0-11269 GCA_029593785.1 Cabassous unicinctus
CTAACATCATATTCAATGGTGAAATGCTAAAGGCTTTCCCTCTAAGATCTGGAACAAGACAAGGATGCCCACTGCCACCACTCTTATTTAACAATGTATTAGAAGTACTTGCTCAAGCACTTAGACAAGAAAAAGAAATAAAAGGAACCCAAATTGGAAAGGGTAAAGCAAAACTTTCACTATTTGCAGATGACATGATCCTATATGTAGAAGGCCCCAAAAAATCTACAACAAAGGTTCTAGAGCTGATAAATAAGTCCAGTAAAGTGGCAGGATATAAGATCAACACACAAAAATCAGCAACATTTCTTTACACTAATAATGAGCAATCTGAGGAAGAAATGAAGAAAAAATTTCATTTACAATAGCAACTAAAAGAACCAACTATTAAGGAATAAACTTAAGTAAGGATGTAAAGGATTTGTACACAGAAAACTATACCTTATAAAAAAAATCAAAGAAACCTAAATAAATGGTAGAATATTCCATGTTCATGAATTGGAAGACTAAATATCATTAAGATGTCTATCCTACACAAATTGATTTACAGATTTAATGCAATCCCAATAAAAATTACAACAACATTTTTTACTGAACTGGAAAAGTCCATTATGAAATTTATTTGGAAGGGTAACAAGCCCCAAGTAGCCAAAAACATATTGAAAAAGAAAAATGAAATTAGAGTTATCACACTACCTGACTTTGAAGCATACTACAAAGATAAGGTGGTCAAAATGGCATGTTATTGGCACCAGGATAGACATATTGACCAATGGAACCAAATTGAGAGTTCTGATATAGACCCACACATAAACGGCCAAGTGATATTCAACAAGACTGCCAAGCCCACTCAACTGGAACAGAATAGCTTCTTCAACAAATGGTGCAGGGAGAACTGGATATTCATATCCAAAAGAATGAGAGAGGATCACCATCTCATGCCTTTATACAAAAATTAACTCAAGATGGATCAAAGACCTAAATATAAAAGCCAAGGCCATAGAGCTCCTAGAAGATAATGTAAAAAGCATCTCTGAGATTTTGAAGTAAGAAATGGTTTCATAAACTTTACACCCAAAGTACAAGCAATGAAAGAAAAAATAGATAAATGGGATCTCCTCAAAATTAAAAACTTTTGTACTTCAAAGGCGTTTGTCAAGAAAGTAAAAAGGCAGCCTACTCAATGGAAGAAAATATTTGGGGACCACTTATCTGATAAGCATTTAATATCCCGCATATATAAAGAAATCCTATATCACCCAAATACAAAAACAAATGACCCATTTAAAAAATGGGCAAGAACTGGAAAAAGACCTTGACAAAAAGGGGGAAATGGTAAATACAAATAAGTTTTAATGACTAAGAAATTTCAAAGTGAGTCGGGAGGCCATTCCAGGGGTTACGCTTAGGCAAGTCTCAGCAGGATCTCATTGACTGCCACATTAAGCAGTTCCTCAAATCCCAGGGCTCCTGAGGGCTCTAGAAATATCCAGAAAATATCAGCAGGGCATACAGCTCAGGAATTTGGCACCCTGTCAGTGGACCTTACTTTGAAATTTATGCTCCCCAGTGTTACAGAGTTAGACTCATTTATAGATTCTCCACACATGGCTCTTCTGCCCCTTTTATTTGAACCTATATTTAGCACTATACTTGATAAATATATGTCCCGGAGACTTAAAATCTTTGGTCCATCCATGTGCCAGTTGAGCCCTGAATTTCAGCAGAGTTGCAACACCTACTTTCCAGTTCATTGGACTCACCCAGAACAACTAACAAGGAGGTGATGATGGACAATGCCCATCCCAAGGAACAGAGAGTGTCTGCAACTGCAAGCAAGATAACTCCATCCATCTGCCCCATGGGATCTAAGCCCCGTCTCAATTAAAAGCAGAGTGGGCATCAACCACCCCCAAATCCTCAAGATTGGGGAATGAACAATGGACCAAAGTAGACATTATTATTCTACTATAGACTTATTATTATTGTAGCATTGATATAAAGGCAGTGGCCACCAGCAGTTCTGAAGGATGGGAGATGGAAAAATAGGTATAATACGGGGACAATTTTGGGACATTGGATTTGTCCTGCATGACATTGCAGTGATAGATACAGGCCATTGTGTATTTTGCCATAACTTACAAAATCGTGCAGGTCAGAGTATAAACTATAATGTAAACTGTAGTCCATGGTTAGTAGCAATGCTTCAATATGGGTTCATCAATTGTAACAAATGTACCACACTAATGAAGGATGTTGTTAATGTGGGAAAGTGTGGGTGGGGGAGGGAGTGGGGCATGTAGGAATCCCTTATATTTTTTATGTAACATTTATGTAATCTAAATATTCTTTAAAATAAAATAAATTAATTTTTTAAAATGGACAAGAGATTTGAATAGACAATTTTCCAAAGAAGAAGTACAAATGGCTAAAAAGCACATGAAAAGATGCTCAACATCACTAGCTACTAGGCAAATGTGAATCAAAACTACAATGAGATATCATCATACACCTATTAGACTGGCTGCTATTTTAAGAAAAGAAATGTACAAGTGTTGGAGAGGATGTGGAAGATTAGGAACACTCAGGCACTGCTCTTGGTAATGTAGAATGGTACAGCCATTTTGTGGAGGATGGTTTGGCAGTTCTTCAGGAAGCTAACTATAGAATTGCCATATGATCCAGCAATCCTACTACTAGTTAAATACCCAGAAGAACTGAAAGCAAGCACAAGAACAGATATATGCACACCAAGGTCCATAGTGGCATTATTCACTATTGCAAAAAGTTGGAAGCAACCCAAGTGTCCATCAACAGATAAGAAGAATGTAGTATATACATACAATGGAATACTACTCAGCTGTAAGAAGGAATGAAATATTGACACACACAACAACATGGATGAAGTTTGAAGACCTTATGTTGAGTGAAGTAATCCAATCACTAAAGGACAAACATTGAATGACCTCAGCATATTGACCAAACTCACAGGGACGAGTATGGATGATAGGTTACCAGGAGACAGAAAGGGAATAGAGAGTGGTGCACTGATGCTCAGTCGGGGCAGAACCTATGATAATGTGGAAGGGGGTGGTTTGGCAGTGGATAGGGATGAGGGTGATGCAGAGATGTGAGTGGGGTCGACAGTGCTGGAGTGGGAGGGTGATCAGGGTTGGGAGGTGGGTCGGACTAGCCATGGCACTGAGGGGAGGGCTGAAGGAAAGAACAAGTGAACCGTGGGGAGGTGGAAGTCTGTGGTTGAAAATATAATTGTGGAAATGTTCTTTTGGCAAATATGCAGGGGAGGGTCACTGATCTAGGGTGTCGGTGGTGGGGATATGTGTGGGAAAGTGCACCTGGAATGATTCCATGGAATATGAATGTGTTCATCTTGTCATAGGGTGCTATCTCAGTGGGTGGAGACCCACACAATAAAGAACAGAATATTAAACTCCCATTCTGGGGAGTCCTGCTATGTTATCAAATAGAGGGCAAGGATCTCTTGAGTACATGAGCAGTACCTAATATAGAGAAACAGAGCACTATGCCAAGCCCTCGATATTAATGCATGTTACTTATTCCTGTGAAATTGAAACTTAATTGAAACTTAAGTTACCTCCTGAAAGCCTCCTTGTTACTCAAATGTGACCTCTCTCTAACCAAACTCAGCAATTAAACACACTGCATTTCCCCCCTGGCATGGGACATGACTCCAGGGGATGAGACTCCCTGGCACCAAGGGATTAAAAACAAGCACCTATCAGCAATGCGTTTGGAAAAAGACCTTGACAAAAAGGAGGAAACATCAAATACAAAAGTGTTTTTATGGTTAAGAGATTTTTAAATGAGTCAGGAGGTCATTGCATATCTCAGGCATATCTCACTAACTGCCCCTGTGAACAAAGCCTCAACTAAGGGTGCTGCTGAGGGCTCTAGAGCCATCCAGACACTATAGGCAAGGCACACAATCCCTTGAAATCAGCACCCTGTTGGTGAGCCTTACCTTGGAATATATGACATCCTCTTTCCCCAATGTAACAGAGTTAGACTCATTTATAATTTCCCTACACATGATTCTTCTACCCCTTTTATTTGAGCCTATAATCAGCACTATACCTGTTAAATATATGTCTCAGGACTTAAATCTTCAGTCTGTTCATATGCCAATTGAGCCCTGAATGCCAGAAGAGTTGTGGCCAACACCTACTCTCCAATTCATCAAACTTACCCAGGATAAATAACAAAATGATGATGATGGACTATCACCATCCCGAAAAACAGAAAGTATCTACAACCGCAAGCAAAACAGTTCCTTCCATCTGCCCCGTAAGATCTAAGCTCCCTCTCAATCTGAGGCAAAGTAGGTAGCACCATCCCAAAATCCTCAAGGTTGAGGAATGAACAAATATAAGGAAGGAATGCAACCATGGACAAAGTAAACTTATTAATATTGTAGTAATAGAAGAACATGTAATATTGATATAAAGATAGTGGTTACCAGAAGTTCTGAGGGGAGAGGGAATAATAGGGGGAACATAGGGCATTTTTAGGGCATTGGAATTAAGTGTAAACCACAATGTGAACTATAGACCTTGGTTAGTAGCAATGCTTCAATATTTATTCATCATCTGTATCAAAAGTACCACACAATTGTATATTGTTATTAATAAGAGAAGATGTGTGAGGGGAAGAGGGTGGGGAATATGGGAATCACTTCTATTTGCAATGTAACTTTTCTGTAATCTAAAACCTCTTTTAAAATAAAGTTATTATATTAGGGAGGAAAAAAGCAACCATGGAGGTGAGAAGAAAGTGGTATGATATATTTAAGGTACTGAAAGAGAAAAACTGTCAGCCAAGAATTGTTTCTCCAGCAAAACTGTCTCTCAAAAATGAGGGTGAATTTAAAAGTCTTCACAGACAAGTAAAAACTGAGAAGTTATGTTACCAAAAGTCCAAATTCACAAGAGATACTAAGGGAGTGCTACAGCCTAAAAGAAAAAAACAAGGGCAAAAGACTTGGAGAAGAGTGCAGAAAGGAAAATTATTAGTAAGAGTAACTTAAAAGGTAAAAAGACAGACAATAGTAAGATATGACAATGGAAAGATAAAGGATAAAATGAATGAAGTAATTAATGCATTTACAATAATAACACAGAATGTTAATGGATTGAATTCCACAATCAAAAGACATAGACTGACAATAGATTAAAAAAAAAATAATAATAAGAGCCATCTATATGCTGCCTACAAGAGACTCACCTCAGACGTAAGGACACAATCAGGTTGAAAGTGAACAGTTAGGAAAAGATATTCCACAAAAATAGTAACCAAAAAAGAGCTGAAGTAGTGATACTAATATCAGATAAAACAGATTTTAAATGCAAAGCAGTTATAATAGATGAAGAAGGCCATTATGTATTAATAAAATGGACAATTCACCAGGAAGAAATAATTATAATTAATATGCATGCACCCAACATGGGTGCCCCAAGATACATTAGGCACACAGTGGCAAACCTGAAGGGAGAAATAGATATCCCTACAGCAATAGCTGGAAAATTCAATACACCACTCTCAGCATTGGATAGAACATCTCAACAGAGGATAAATAAGGAAATAGAGAGTTTGAATAATATGATAATGAACTAGACCTAACAGACATGTATAGAGCATTATACCCCAAACAGCAGGATATGCATTCTTTTCAAGTACTCATGGATCCTTCTCCATGGATCAAATGTTGGGTGACAAGAAAGGACTCAATAAATTTTAAAAGATTGAAATTATGCAAAGCACTTTCTCTGACAATAATAGAATGAAGCTGGAAATCAATAATGGAAAGAAAAAGGAAAAATTCACAAATATGTGGAAATTAAACAATACACACTTAAATAATCAGTGGGTTAAAGAAGAAATTGCAAGAGAAATCAGTAAATATCTCAAGATGAATGAAAATGAGAATATAACATATCAAAACCTATGGGATGCAGCAAAGGCAGTGGCTGGGAGGAAAATTTATAGCCTTCAATGCTTACAGTAAAAAAAAAAGAGAGAGAGAACTAAAATCAAAGACATAACTGCACATCTGAAGGAAATGAAAAAAGAACAGCGAACTAATCCTAAACCAAGTTGGAGGAAAGAAATAATAAAGATCAGAGCAGAAATAAACAAAACGGAGAAGAACAACAACAAAAACACAATAGAATCAACAAAACCAAAAACTGGTTCTTTGAGAAGATCAACAAAATTGACAAACTCTTTGTCAACTAGACTGAAAGAAAAAGAGAGAAGATACAAATTTGAAAAATCAGAAATGAGAAGGAGGACATTATCACTGACCAGGCAGAAATAAGAGAGAACATAAGAGGATACTATGAACAACTGTACGCCAACAAATTAGGCAGTGTAGATGAAATGGACAGATTCCTGGAAACACATGAACAACCTACAATGACCGTAGAAGAAATAGAAGACCTCAATAAACAAACCATGAGTAAAGAGATTGAAACAGTCATCAAAAACTTCCCGGAAATGAAAAGCCCAGGACCAGATGGCTTCAAAAGTGAATTCTATCAATCATTCAAGGAGGATTTAATATCGACTTTGCTCAAGCTCTTCCAAAAATTGAGCAGGAACAGAATGCTACCAAATTCATTCTATGAAGCCAACATCACCCCTAATACCAAAGCCAGATAAAGATACCATGAAAAAAGAAAATTACAAACCAATATCTCTAATGAATATAGAAGCAAAAATGCTCAACAAAATACTTGCAAACCAAATCCAAAAGCACATTAAAAGAATTATACACCACAATCTAGTGTGAGCTTTATCTCAGATATGCAAGGGTGGTTCAACACAAGAAAATCAATTAGTATAATACACCATATTAATAAATTGAAGAAGAAAATTTACATGATCATCTTGATTGATGCAGAAAAGGCATTTGACAAAATATAGCATCCTTTCTTGATAAAAAAACACTCCAAAAGATAGAAATAGAAGGAAGCTTTCTCTACATGGTAAAGTGAATATATGAAACACCCACAGCTAGCATTGTACTCAATGGTGAAAGACTGAAAACTTTCCTACTGAGATCATGAACAAGAAAAGGATGCCCACTGTCACCACTGTTGTTCAATATTGTGCTCGAAGTTCTATGTAGAGCAGGTAGGCAAGAAAAAGAAATATAAGGCATTCAAATAAGAGAGGGAGAAGGAAAACTTTCACTATTCACTGACGATATGATTCTATATCTGGAAAATCCTGAGAAATCCCTAAAAAAGCTACTATAACTAATATACAAGTTCAGCAAAGTGTGGGATAAAAGTTTAATACACAAAATCAGTAGCATTTATATACACTACTTATGTGCAATCTGAGAAGGAAGTCAAGAAAAAAAATTCCATTTATAATAGAGAATAAAAGAATCACATATTTAGGAATAAACTTAACCAAAGACATAAAGGACCTGAACTCAGAAAACTAAAAAGCATTTCTAAAAGAAACCAAATAAGACCTAAATAAATAGAAGGGCATTCCATGTTCATGGACTGGAAGGCTAAACATCGTTAAGATGTCAATTCTACCCAAACAGATTTACAGATTAAACAAATCCCAATAAAAATCCCAAATGCCTTTTTTGCAGAAATGGAAAAGCCAATTATCAAATTTGTTTGGCAGGGTAAGGGGTCCCAAATAGCCAAAACTGTTTTTAAAAAAAGAAGAAGAAAGTTGGATGGCTCTTGCTTCCTGACTTTAAATCATATTACTTAGCTACAGTGGTAGAAACAGCATGGTACTGGCATAAAGATAGACATATTGATGAATGAAACCAAATCAAAAACTTAGAAATGGACACTTACATCTACAGCCAAGTGATTTTGGACAAGGCTGTCAAGCCACCCAGCTGGACCAAAACAGTCTATTCAACAAATGGTGCTGGGAGAACTGGATATCCATATCCAAAAGAAAGGAAGAGGACCTCTATCTCACTCTTTATACAAAAATTAAATCAAAATGGATCTAGAACCTAAATATAAAAGCTAGAACCATAAAACTCCTAGAAGAAAATGTAGGGAAACTTCTATAATATCTGGTGGTAGGTGGTAATTTCTTAAACTTTACACCCAAAGCATAAGCAATGAAAGAAAAAAATAGATAAATGGGACCTCCTCAAACTTAAATACTTCTGTGCTTCAAAGGACTTTGTCAAGAAAGTGAAAAGGCAGCCCACTCAAATGGAGAAAATATTTGGAAACCACATATCAATACAGGTTTGATATCCATGATATATAAAGAGATCATACAACTCAACAATAAAAAGACAAGCAAACCAATTTAAAAATGGGTAAAAGACTTGATCCTAAGGTTTAGGATGAAGTCCCCAGGATAAGCCAAGTTCAATGGAACCATAAATGTGCAATCTCCAGCAACAGAGGGATCTCTAAAGACCCCACAAAAGAGTCCAAGACAAAAAGAGTCAGATTTAAACATCTGTCAAATTCAGAGTACACTGACGGTAAATCAAAATCCAGGTATTAATCGAGTAAAAACTTTCCTGCTCCCTTTACTTCACACCAACACCCTGGACACAGACATTGGAAGGATTAGAAACCAGGGCTAGCAAGTTGGGGCAGAAGTCAAGGTAAGCAAAAAGTGAGAGATGCCTATCAAACCTCTTCCTTAATTGTAAGTTTGGCTTTCCACAGCATATCTAAGATAAAAGAAGGGAAGAAGTGTAATGTGAAGTCAAGTTTTGAAGTTATTGTTATCATTTGGGATTAGAAAATTTATTGCACTGATTTTTTTAATTAATTTTTTTTATTTTTAAAGAAGCCTTAGATTATATAAATGTTACATTAAAAATAAGAGATTCCCATATGCCCCATGCCCTCTCCCTCCCACACTTTTCCACATTAACAACATCCTTCATTAGTGTGGTACATTGTTACAATTGATGAACCCATATTGAAGCATTGCTACTAACCATGGACTACAGTTTACATTATAGTTTATACTCTGACCTGCACGATTTTGTAAGTTATGACAAAATACACAATGGCCTGTATCTGTCACTGCAATGTCAGGCAGGACAAATCCAATGTCCCAAAAATGTCCCCATATTACACCTATTTTTTCCTCTCCCAGCCCTCAGAACCATTGGTGGCCACTGCCTTTACATCAATGATAAGAGTTCTTCCATTGTTAGAATAATAATAAGTCTATAGTAGAATAATAATGTCTACTTTGGTCCATTGTTCATTCTCCAATCTCGAGGATTTGGGGACGGTGATGCCCACTCTGCTTCTAATTGAGAGGGGGCTTAGATCCCATGGGGCAGATGGATGGAGTTATCTTGCTTGCAGTTGCAGACACTCTCTGTTCCTTGGGATGGGCATTGTCCATCATCACCTCCTTGTTAGTTTGTTCTGGGTGAGCCCAATGAACTGGAAAGTAGGTGTTGCAACTCTGCTGAAATTCAGGGCTCAATTGGTACATGGATAGACCAAAGATTTTAAGTCTCTGGGACATATATTTATCAAGTATAGTGCTAATTATAGGTTCAAATAAAAGGGACAGAAGAGCCATGTGTGGAGAACCTATAAATGAGTCTAACTCTATAACACTGGGGAGCATAAATTTCAAAGTAAGGCCCATTGACTGGGTGCTGAATTCCTGAGCTGTCTGCCCTGCTTATAGTTTCTGGATATCTATAGAGCCCTCAGGAGCCCTGCGAGATCTTGCTGAGATTTGAATAAGTGTAACCTCTGGAATGACCTCCTGACTCACTTTGAAATCTCTTAGCCATAAAAACTCATCTGTATTTACCATTTCCCCCTTTTGGTCAAGATCTTTTTCCAGATGCATTGCTAGTTGTTTCTTGGTAATAATCCCTCATTGCCAGGAGGCTCTGCCCTGGGAGTCATGTCCCATGTCTGGCGGGGGGAGGTAGTGTGTTTATATGCTGAGTTTGGCTTAGAGAGAAGCCACATTTGAAAAACAAGGAGGCTTTCAGGAGGTAAGTCTTAGGCAGTATATAATACTGGCTAAGTTTCAATTTCATAAGTACAATCATCAGTGTCAAGGGCCTGACCCAATGGTCTGTTTCTTTCACTAGACATTGCCCTTGCACTTGCTATCCTATTAGAGAATGTAGCAGAACTCCCCAGGATGGAAATTCAATATTCTTTCAGTTATCGTGTGAATCTCCACCCACCAAGACAATGTCCCATGAATACTTGAACATATTCATATGTCTTAGAGGCATGGCCCTGGTGAAGCCCTTCCCATGCATCCTCACATCACTGACACTGCAAATCAGTGACCCTCCCCTGCCATTCCTGTGACTCTTCTGTGATCTAAAACCTCTTCAAAAATGAAGCCAACAAAGTAAACAAATAAAATTAAGAAAATGAAATAATAATTTTAAAAATAACCAAAAAATTAAAACAATTTGAAATAATAAAAAAAAATTAGGCATTCATCACTGTAAGATCTGTTGTCTTGTATGTACAGTGACATTTTATTCCATATATTCCCCCAGTGTCTTATTTTTTCCATCTTATCATCAAAGAAGCTTTAGGATACAGAAATGTCACATAGAGAATACAGGTGATTCCCATATACCCAATGCCCTCCCCCTTTTCCTCTCTCCTTTATTAATAACACTTTACATGTGGATGGTACATTTGTTACACTTGATGTACAAATATTGAAGCATTGCTACTAACAATGGTCAATGGTTTACATTATGGTTTATATTTCGGATTGTACACTTCTACAGCTTTTAACAAAATTTAAAATGGCCTGTATCCACTGCTGCAAGATCATGCTGAACAATTCTAATTCCCTAAAATTACCCTACATTCCATCTATTCTATGCTTTCCTTCCCCTTCCCTCGGAACCTATGGAAATCACTAAGTTTCAGTTTTTGAAGAATAAGATTCATAGTTACTTGCAATAATATTGAGGGCTTGACATATTGGTCTGTTTTCTTTTACTAGGTACTACCTATGTTCTCGAGGGATTCTTATCCCTCTAATTGAGAACATAGCAGGACTCCCCAGGACAGGAGTTTGATTTTTTTCTTGATTATTGTGTGCATCTCCATCCACTGATATAACACACTATGACAAAATGAACACCTAGATATTCCAAAAAAGTTTGCCCCAGGTGTGCCCTGTCCCATGTACCCCCACCACATCCAACACCCTACACCAGTAACCCTCCCTGCAATATTTGCAAAAAGAACATTCCCAACAT
>JAQZBX010031990.1:11369-26167 GCA_029593785.1 Cabassous unicinctus
CAGACCAGCACTGCTAAACCCAATCACATCACTGTACCACTTGCACTGATTTTTTATTACATAAAATAAGAATGAGAGACAAAAGTCATAAAACTGAGATAGAAGAAGCACTAGCTTCACTGAATAAATGTAAAGGGACAATGAGGCAATGGAAGGCAAAAATAAAGTATATTATGATCTCATCTCCCCATTATTGCTTGTTCTATGTAATGATGTTACTATGAAAAAGATTTGTACAAATGACCATTAGCTACTCTGATACAATCCCCATGAAACTGGCTACCACCAGCCAAGCCATTTGAAAATGACTCAGTGATAGGATTAGAGAGAAGAGTGAGGAGGAGCAACAAATTGGTGGTTGTCAAGAACTAAAGTGAAAATAGAGTGAAGAGATTTAAGAAAGAGAAGGAAAAGAAAGCATAAAAATACTATATCTTCAAAGAAAATCACAAAATTTAAAATTTAGGTAAAATATTTCTCTTGTCCATTAATTTTCACTAAAACCTTTTTTAAAAATTTCAGGATCCAAGTGGCTCTTTAAAATTTCAAATACCACCTCATGTTTCAGCATAATACATCATGAACTATAAACAAATATGATCTGAATTGGTACCAATTTTTTGACATTCACTCTCTCCTGGAAACAAATTCATGCCTTTATAGATGTAAAATTCTAACATTATTTTCTTTTAGAATTCTTTCAGGGATTCTTTTAGGAGTTTCTCCTTTACAACTCTTTTAACCAAATGAGTTAAAAACATCCAAACATACTTGGTTGTAAATACTCATTTTAACCATGCAGACTACACTAAGGCAGCACCCATCTTAAAAAATCTGAATACCCAGAATTGGTACTTTTTAAGTTTTCTTCTGTCTCATTACACATACTTGTATACATTTACCCTAGAGAGAGGATAACAAAAGTATTTAGCAGAGAAACAGAGATAGGGATGGAGAAAAGGGCAAGAGGAACCCAGATAGGGAAAGGGGAAGATAGCATGAGTTGCCAGAATTCTATACTAGATCTTGGTTCACCAAATTGTACATGTAAAATAGAAGGCACCCAGCATTCCAGAGCTTCCACACAATTTGGTCCTAGGCAAATGTTTTCTTTTTTTACCATTTGTTTCAATCCACCATAACAATAAGACATCTTATTGAAATTAAATGCTGTCTATAAAATTAACACCCTGCTTAGAAACAAAGTAGTTCCCCATTACTGCCAACATTGTCCATACTCCTCAACCTAGATTTTGAGTTGTCCCACCCACAATATCCCATCATCCATTCATACAAGGTGTAAGAATCAGCCAAAGAGGTGCTGATGCAAAGTACCAGAAATCTGGTGGCTTTTGTGAAGGGCATTTAGTTGGGGTAAAAGCTTATAATTTCAAGGCCCTAAAGAGTCTAACTCAAGGTTGGTTTCTCACCAAAATCAGTTGCCATGTGTTGAAGCAAGATGGTTGCCAATCTCTGTGAGAGTTCAGCCTTCCTCTCTCTCAGCTACAGGCTGGCATAGGGCTTGTCTCTCTTCCTGTGGCCGCAGGATCAAAGTTCTCTCCTCTTCCGTGTGTCTTCTTCTGTGTCTATGGAGCGTTCTCTCTTTTCTTGTGTATCTTCGTCTGTGTGTCTTCTTGAGTGATTGTCTATTTATATAGCCCACCAAGGGGACAGACACTTAAACTTAGTTATACCCTACCTACATGGTCAAATCAAAGCACTAATCTTAACATAATTTAATCAAAGACATCTCAGCTGAATCTAATACAATCAAAGGAGATCACGCCCAGAGGAACAGACCAGTTTACAAACATAATCTCTTTAGGAATTCATAAATAATCTCAAACTGCCACACAAGGGTTTTCCTTGCCAATGTACAATATGTCATCTTCCTTTCATCTAATGTAAATTAAGCATTTCTATGCCATCATATTTACTAATCCTTCTACCTGAAATGGTCCTTAATATATACCAGTTCATACTGTTATCCTACTTTCCTCCTTCCTTATCAGAAAACAGAAATAAAGAAAATAACCAGAAAAACTACTAAATATGAGCCTTCTCTGTGAATTCCCATGAAATAATCACCACTTTTGGCTCACTGCCCTGGTTTCTTCCACATCTCGCTCCTTGGTGGAAAGCAAGAAGAAAGCCTAGAGCAGCATTTCTGTTTTAAAGATATGATTTAAATGGTGTGGGTAGGACACAGTTCTATATATTTTGCAGTCCTCCCTGTGGGATGTCAATGTGCAGTTAGAGATAAAAACCACCGTGGGATCAAGGGTTCTTGATCCAGCTGTGCATACAGTTGCCAGTCTAGCTTTGGAAAAGTTCCCTTAATTAGAAGTCATTCTCAGACCTATTAGAAAAAAATTAGAAGCTCTGGAGCATAGACATAGAATTCTAAAAGATAATAATGTAATATTATTAAACAATTCCTGCCAACCTGGATTTGAAAACACTGGTTAAGATGCCAAACCTGGGGAAGCGGATGTGGCTCAATCGATAGGGCTCCCGTTTACCATGTAGGAGGCCCTGGGTTCGGTTCCCGGGGCCTCCTTGTGAGGGCAGGCCAGCCCGCACGGTGCGGTGAGCTGACGCAGTGGGACGGCCCAACAAAGGGAGACAAGCAGACACAGAAAAAACACACAGCAAATGGACACAGCGAGCACAAGCAGCAAGGGGGGATAAATAAATAAATAAAATCTTTTTTTAAAAAAATGCCAAACCTGGATGGAAAACACTGGTCAAGATGAGTGGTAGTCTGGTGGTGAGTAGACTGAAAGGTTATGAGCCCACTTCCCTCTTTCCCTCCTACTTTGAAAGCTCCTTAAAGTTCAGGAACACTGTTCCTTTTGATATCACTGAAAGCATTACTTGGGTATTATATGGTGTCCTTTAAGGTCATCATTAAAGCCCCAGTTTCATTTAGGGTGGTACTGCGATGTACACCTAGCAGAAAAAGTGGGGGTGCATGCAGCAGTGTCCTGTTTTGTGCAAAAGAGCAAGAAGTGTGCAAACAAGGAAAAATATGTTATTCAGAAATACTCCACGTTCCCCACAGAGTAACCACATAACTATGACACAACCTCATGTTTATTATATTAGTGGCATGGTCAGGAAGCACCAACAAGGGTGTGAATTCTGCTAAAAGAGGGGAGTAGGGAAGGCTTCACAGAGGAGGTGACATTTGAGCTGAGAAGAATTTTACCAGATGAAGAATTAGGGATAAAGCATGCTACAAAGAAGGGAAAGCATGTGCAAAGGCCCAGAGCCATGAGTGAATGACTTTGTTGGGTACAACAAGTCATCTAATGTAGCTAAAGGTTAGAGAGTATGAGGAAAGAAACAGAGCATGAAGCTGGATTGCTGAAAGCAAAAGTATGAAGCCTTGAACAGCCCACTAAGGAGGTCATAGGCTACATGAATCACCAAAGCTTTTATATAAAAAGATCCTATTAACATTGATCTCTGCAAAATCTTTCTTAATCACAACTTTAATAGAATCATAATAGAATGTTCAAATATTATAGTTCTCTTACAATTGTCTTCCTATAATTTTGTAATATCTTCCCACAATCTAAGCATTCATGCAAAGACTCATTGTCAGAATAAAAACTTCAAGAAAAGCCTTTAAATGACTGTTGAATTTCCAAATGAAAGCTTGCAGGCTATTCAAGCTCAAGATCAGTCCCCATGGGTATCCCCAACTGGTATAGATTCAGTTGCTATAACAACCTGCCACTCACTTCTATTTTACACCAGTAACCTGAAGACAGCTGGATCCAGAATAGGTTAACTCAAACATAGAGCAAAAGACGTCAGTGGAAGAAAACTCAGCAGGGAGGTAATTAAAAACGAAATCATTATTCTCTTAATGATCTTTAAAAGCAAATAATAATGTAGACTATTGAACACATGCAGTGTGTGTTGAAAGACTGAAAGATACACCAAATGAACGTTTTATCACTGGCCAAGAAAGGGTCTCTCTCCTCAAGTCCCAAACTTCATCTCTACACTCTCCCTATGTGAAAGAGCCTTGCCCAAATTCCCAAAGATCATGGTGGGTGCCTCCTTAACCTCTCTCTTCTCTAATTTACACATTTCTTGGTATCATTACTTATCTATACTTTTCTGCCCACTCTGAGGGGTGAAAAAACAAAAACAAAAAAAAACAACCTATCTCTCGGCCTGAGCAATTTTTTCTTTATTAGAGAAGTTGTGGGTTTACAAAACAATCATGCATAAAATACAGGATTCCTATATACCACTCCTTCACCAACACCTTGCATTGGTGTGAAACATTTATTACAACTGAGGATAGCATGTTTTCATAATTGTACTATTAGTTAAAGTCCACGGTTTAACATAGGGTTCACTATGTGGTATAGTTGCATGGATTTAAAAAAAAAATTTTTTTTTGTTCTGTTACCATATATACAATCTAACATTTCCCCTCTTAATCATAGTCAGATACAGATTTCAGTGTTATTAACTGCATTCACAATGTTGTGCTACCATCACCACCATCCATTACTGGCAATTTTTTCCACCAATATTGTTTTATGCCATTCCTGCCTACATCTTGTAGAACTTTACATCAGCATCCTTTTGCTCACTACTAGGATGTTACTCTCGTCTTCCAGACTGGCTCTTATCCTTTCTTATGGTACTTGTCTTATTCTACTTCTACGATAAGCTCAGTGCACTTTTCTGACCCTCCTTATCGGGTTATAGAACACTCACAGACAGGGACTATGTCTTATCTTGGACCCCAGAGTGACCAGCACATAGCAGATGGCCAAAAATATTTGTTAATGTCAATGAAACTGCATGAGGAAACTTTTCCCTATACACAGTGAAACTCCAGCAGGTTGCTTTCTTCAATTTGGTGGTTTAGAGCCTATGGGATGTGGATAGGCACTAATATTCAGTTATGGGTAAAAATGGCTCAGGCATGCTTTTCTGGTCATCAAGAAAGGAAGGGAAATTCCATATATTTTTCCTTTCTGTGACTTAGAAGAAAACAGAACTCCATTTAAAATGAGTATTTGGCATTTTGACTGCAGGAAAGAGCATTCAGGAAAATGAAAAATGAAATAAAAGCAGAGAGTAGACATGTACATTTTAAGTGGCATCAGCATTTTGTGAAAGGCTAGAGCCTCTGCCAGGCTTAAAAACATTTCTTTCTGCTCATTTCCTACCATGTGTAGGTACTGCTCAGTCACAGCTACACCATATACATACACAAGCATAGGTGTGTGCATGTGTATACATATACATACACAAATTCATATATATAAATATTCATTTTAATATTAACTTTTTTACTTAAATATTTTAAATGTCAAGTTAAATTGCCATGAAAATGAATGGAAAGAAGAATGTTAAGTGTGGTGAAGGGGGGGCATGAGAAGGAAAAGATAGAATACCAACAAGGGAATATGATGAGTTAGGGATTCACACTACACCCTCTCGTGAAGTCTCCTATAAAGCCCACATCACAATGACCATTCCTGGTTGAAAAATAAAATCTCAGATAATATTTGTTACACTGCTTCCACATACATTGCCTCTGGTTGCTTTAAATTCCCCCCCCTTAGAATCCTTGCTGCAAATTATACAATCCACTCAAGGGAAGGAGCAATTGTGAGCCTTGCTCATCTGTATTAGGAAGAAGAGGAGTGCTCGCTGAGGCTGTTTTCTCAGAATGCACTTAGAGTGTAGTCTTACCTAGAATGAGGAGTGATGAATCATCCAATGGTTCTACCCACTCACAGAGTCTCAAGCGAATAAAACAAAAAACGGTTGGACTGGCCTGATGGCTATTAGACTGGTGATGCTAACAGCTATGAGCAACTGAGTATCTACTGTGTATTGGAAAGTAGGCAGGATGATTACTACTAGTCCACCTTTACAGATGAGGAAGATGAGGCCCAGGGAGGCTGTATAACCTGTCCAAGATCACAAGTCAATGAAGGATGCAGCTGGGGACCCAAAGAGCAGCCTCTTGAAGGAGAGATAATCAATCAACCCTGCCATGAGGTGTGATGTGTGATGTGTGTGTTGGTCAGGGGGAGGCTTAGAAAGGAAGCACGGACCAGGGAGGAAGGGGGACTAAGAAAGGCTTAGAAAGGGCAGTACCAAAGACTTCTTTCTAACTCAGAACCACTTTGTGGAGCTCAAGGGCTTCTCTGTAAGACATAGAGCTCCAGAGATAGTGTCATTTCCTCAGAAGAATATGAGATCTTGCCAAGGGTGGCAATTCCCTGGAAGATATGGAGAGGGGGCCCTCTGAAAACCCAGGATGTCCAGGGAGGACTGTGGAAAACATAGGACAAGTCACAGTACCCAGGGACTTATAACTCTTCCAAGTGAGAACGATGTTTCTTCAGGAGTACACTAGCAGTTTTCCCAGCCCTGGACAACAAAGGACCAGAGAACCTCACGTCACACACACTAGTGACTCTTACGCTGTACAGAACTGGATTATGCTATGGAAGATTAAAAGCTGTCTGACATAAACAAAAATCTTCTGGTTGGAGAGACTTAAGGCAAATGTGATCACCCTGAAAATGAACCACATTTTTCCATACTGTGGATTTCTGTATAAAATATACGAGCAATTTCACTGTGTCCGGGTTTTGGTCCACAGAAGGTTCTAGATCTTGACACATATTTTAAGGTCGTGGCCAACTAAATTTTCTATATTCAGTTACTAGCCTCTACCCACCTTTAACAGATGCCTCTTAAATTTAAATAGGGCATTAAACCTTAATCCATGCAGAGTGAGTTCTACAATATACCTAATTATTGTTTGCAGTCTACCTGGGAGTCTCAGCAGTAAAACATCCTCTGTGTCTTTATGCTGCCAGCATCCCTTGGTGGGGTTATAGCCGCACTGGACAACGTGGGGGCCGTACTGCATTTCATCCTCCACAGCAGGAATCTTCACAGCAGCCTCCTCAGCCAAGAACAGTTACAACTGTCCAAACAGTTTTAGGAATATCTCTTAAACCCAGATGATTTTCCTGAAGATTTTAAATGCCCTGTTGCATTTAGTCAATAGATTAGAGCGTTTAAGAGTAATGTCTCTTTTTTCCCCTTAAACATGATCTATCATTTTCTAAGCAGAACTTGCCAGGGTTTTCCAGGCCCCCAAGGTTGAATGATAGCACAGGAAGGGTCGGCAAACAGGCACGCAGCAGGATTCACTTGAGGCTGGTTGGGAAGTCACCTTCCCTCAGAACCGCAGTTCCCAAACTGTATGTCTCTCAGAATCACCTGGGGTACTTGGCAGTTACAAAGATTCCCAGCTCTTAGAGGAAAATCTAGTCCAGGAGCTGGGAAGAGGGAGGGTGTTGGCCCTAAATATAAATTTCCAGTTAACTCCTCAGGAAATTCTGATACAGGCAGTCCACAAGGTACATTTCAAAATCTTACTGACCTAGGGTGAAAAAGGAAGTGACCAAACAAAAGTGAATATGTACTACATGTCTACTTCACAGCAACCCTCTAAAGTATTATTAACCCATTGTACACAAACAGAAACTGAGGTTCACGAAAGTTTTCTGACATGTCCAAGTTCACGCAAAGAAGAGTTTGAACCAGGTCTGTTTAGGTAACCCCCCAAACCAAGCACTTTCTACCACACCACCCAGCTTCCAAGCATTAACAAACTCCGCAGACAGACTGAAGAATTGACGCCTAAAAAGAGGTTATTAGATTTTAAATTTTGGGATTATCTAAATGTCTTGCACTCTTAAAGGTGGTTTGCTTTTCTATTTTAGTTACTTAAATTTCCTGCATACAGAGAAAAATACAGTATCTAGTTGTTTGGCTTTCACAGTAAATAGGCAGAGCCTGTCCCACCATTTTCTTCACTGGGGTTCAGCAAGGTCTCCCTTTTATTTCATGCCACCTTACATCCCCATCCTCACTGATCATTGCAAGAGAAAGACCAACCAAGAGATCTCAGGAGAGTAGAATCTCATAGCTAGAACCTGAAAAGAGAAACTAAGAAGTTTATGCATTCTGTTTTGGCTCACTGCCTAGCTTCATTTCTGCTTCTCTCTCCATTTCAAATAGTGTAAGCCATCATCCTCTTCAGTTATGCTGATCACTCAGAAGAGCCCATCACGTTATTAGGATTTGTGTCTCTGGTGGTATAATTAGAGAGGAATGATAATCGGATGGTACAACGTTTTTACTTTTATTTTATATTTATAAATGCATTGTGCTTTCAGTTGTTTGAATCATTGGTTTACTACAGATAGCAAAGGAATGAGGAGAAAAAAGAATTTGCTGTTAATTTGTCATTCTTTTTACTCACATCCATAAAATGGACATACATATAATGGACATTCATATAGTGACAATAGTGAATTTTATTGTAACTACAAAATTTTCCAATTCCAAGTTCACCTAGAACCCAGTCACGTGCTGAAGAAAAAATTAAAGCCCTGATCCTGAAGTATTTTTATTGATGAACCAATAAGTGATAGCTATTGATGTCTGCCCCTTCTCAGGAGACCAGGATTACTTGCAGAATAAGAATATAAAGAAGTCCAGAATGGCAAATTTCATCTTACATTCTGGTCCTGATTCTCATTTCTTCTCTCCTTTTCTGTACATTCATTTTTCAGAAGACTTTCATTTTCTTAGGTGAAAAGAACAAATTCTCAAAGCTATACTAGCAGCTAATACACCCATCTGCAACCCTCAATAATTTTTAAGTAGCTAATATTATCTTAGAACTGGAAGTGAAATCTAAAATTTATCACTCAAGGTATTTCAAACTTAAAAGAAACTTGAGCAGTTAGAGTAATTGGGAGGTATAACTTGGGTGAAATTATTAGATATTTAAAATTTCTATAATGATATTTCTAAATCCCACTCTTTTCTGTTCTTTCAAATCTTAATCCTTTATGTATACATTTATCCCTAGGAGCAATTAATTATACTCAGGTGCTATTATATTTTATATTTAAAATTTTTATTACAAATTGTTTGCCTATACTTAAAAAAATCACATATCCTGTCCTCAGTGAATGAGGGAGGAAGAGCTAGGAAATGAGAATGGAGAGGCACCCAAGGACAAGACCAAGCAGGGCCTTATAGGTCATGATAAGAACTTTGCATTTTCAAAGTGTGAAAAGAAACCATTCAAGGTTTTCAAGCCAGGAAGTTATATCAAAAGATTTATGTTTTAAAGGATCACATTACCTGGTATGTGGAGAAAAGATATGACTGTGAGTGGTAGGGGAGGTGTACAATAAAAGAAGACATTTTGGATGCTATTGCAATTGTCCAGAAAATGGTAGCCATGCAAGTCAAGTTATATCTTGAAAGTGGAGCCACTATGATTTGCTAATGGACAGAAGGTGAATTATGAATAAAAAAGAGAAGCCAAAAATGACTCATGGGTCCAGGACAAATGGTGGTACATTTACTGAGATGGGGAACACTGAGGGAGGACCAGGTTTTGGAGGTATGGAAATCAAGGGTTTGGTTTTAGACAAGTTATGTTTAAGATACCTATTAGGCCTCTAAACAAAGATCTCAAGTAGGTGGTCTGGAATTCAGGAGAGAGGTAAGGACTGGATACATATGTGGGAATGTTCAGCATCTAGATGGTATTTAAAGTCATAGGGCCAGATGAGATCCCAGTAGGGAGAGGTTGGGAAGAGAGAGGAAAAGAAGAGCTAATACTGCAGGCTGAGTCTTTCCAGCAATTAGAAATAGGGAAGATAAGATTATTCCAGCAAAAAAAGACTAAAAAGCAGCAGTCAGTGATGGAGGAAGAAATGGCAAAGGGCATAACCATTTATAGAGGAAAGAAGTAGGGGGAAAGTTATGAAAAGGATTCCTAAAGGAAAGCATCGCAAGTTTTCTCTGGTACTGTCCCCTCTCTACTCTTTAATACCACTTCCTCCAAGAGCCTGCGATTCCTCTTGCATGGCTACTCACTATGTTTCTCTCCCCCCTCTATTGTTGCTGTACCAAATGTGCATGCATGTGTGTGTGCATGTGCATGTGTGTGTGTGTGTGCTGGTTAAAAGATACTCAACCTAGAGGAGAAGCAATAAATCAGCAGAAATGCTGGTCTTCTTGTTTTTTGCTGTTTAAAAAGTCTAAAGCTCAAGGTATTTGAAATATATTCTTTTGGGTACAGATACACCTGAGACCACCTTGACAAATGTTCAAAATAATCAAAATTTCAGGCCTATAAAATCCTCCTTTGAGTTATCCTTGTTATATCAATGTATATCTCTATCATTATTATAACTGTGTTCCCAAGGTGACTGCAGACATCGCAAGAGGACATTTAGTTTTTGGAGCTTACTGGCAAAGTCCCCCTCAGCTTGAAAAAGAGAATACCATAGAGGTATTTCTATTTCAAATAACTTAAAAAATTGTTGTATAATATTTTAAGTAACTTTTACGTTTTTCTCATTATAAAACCTAAATAGATTTAATTAACCTTAGAAAACTTAAAGTGGGGGTAAATTAATCCATTTACTTTCTCCTCCTACATCTTTGTTCCCAGAGTTTTGATAATTGTTTTGATAGTAATTTCCCTTTCAAGCACAAATTCCCATGTAAATGAAACCATAAAGAGAAGAAAATGGAAAGCTTTAAATTTCTCTATAAGGCTAAATCTCTTACTCTCTATAAACTTACTGGCTGATTTTTATTAGACTCAACCTGATTTTTTTCCTTTTCTTTTTGATATTATAAGGTACACCAGCTCTTATTTTCATGCTGTCAAATAGTACCCAAGACTAATTATTGAATAGAATACTCAAATCCTTATCTAATATCAACTGTTTTAGCATGCTGTAACTGTGAGTGATTTTTCTAAGCCTTGACTCACATTTTCACTGCTGCCCAATTTATATCTAACCTTGAAGATGCCCCCTCCTACCTGCCATGCCCAAACTGAACTTCTGGTCCTCTCCCCATCTCAGTAAATGGCCCTTTCATCCCCTCTGTAGCTGGGAGTTCTTTACACTCCATTGCCCTCAATTCCGCAGCCAATTATCACTAAATCCTATCAGTTTTACCTCTACAATATGCCTTGAAACTCTCCTTTTACTGCATCTCCTCTGCCCCCCACACTAATCCAAGCTATCCTCACCTACAGGACTGCAAAAGCTTCTACCTGGTCCCTCTTTTTCTACTCTTTACCAACAGTCCAAGTCTAGCCCTAAAATATTTTCCTCATGGTCACCATTTTGAGATTTTGAGAAACATAATCAGGTAAGATAATTCCCTGATTAACAAAAACAACCCTGCCTATGTCATTAACCAAAACATAATGGTATTGAATCGTGATGTTAGTTGTTAAAATGATCTGATAGTTCATAAAGTCTGATAAAAATGTGGATTCTAATTTAATAATGTTCACATTATATAGTCATGAGCTTTCTTCTTCTGGAACTATGAGATCTTCCATGAGGAATCAAGGAGCCACATATGAGACAAATCATCAACAGCCCTTACTTAATAAAGAAGTCAGCTAAGAGCCAGGCAAGAACTCCTAAAACTTTGTCCCTTCAAAAATTTTTCTTTTAGGGTTCAAGAATTTTCAGAAATATTGCCATTGACCTTTGTTATTGATGATACTGATTTATGAAGGATGTTCATGGTATATCCTGTGCTCTGTTTTAATTTCTTCAAAATGATTTCTCTTAAGCATACTGGTAAAACTATTATGACTTTCTACTGGAGTCTACTCCTCATTCCTAAATGACCTTGCTACTTTGTTATGGTAGGTCTGATGTAACCTCTGATGAAATAGTTCTTACATGCATCTATTTTATTTACCAAAGCGTTTATTTATGCATAGCGTATGTTAAAGATGCTGTTGTTTTCAAGATCTGTAAAGGAAACAAAATGTTATCTGGTAAAGAGAGGATTTTCAGCTCCCAAAGCCACTTCCTAATGCCATTTCCATGGAAACAGGACTTTTTTTCCTTAACAGAGATGACATTAATAATCAGGTGTCTAAAGTCATACAAAAGGGAGAAAAAGGGGACAGAAATTACCAGCCAATCTTTCCTACGTCAATGGGGAACATGAGGATTGTGATCCCATCCAGTAGAAGAGCAGACATTTGGCAAGTTAATATTTCATCTTATTGTCTTTTCTAAATACATCATACGATGACCAAAAAAAAAAAGTTGCCATGAAAAAGAGAAGACTTTGAGCAAAAACCACTCAGACAGCAACCTACAGAGCCTCAGCCTAGTACTGCTGCTCTTATGCAAAACCTCCCCAGACTCATCATTTTACCACATGTACTCAAGCACAGAGGACATTGTGAACAAATGCAAAAGAAAGGAATATTTAGACAAAGAAGTATCTTTCTCTTTCCCTTCTGTAGGGCTCTGTTTATATAATGACAAAAAAGCAGATGAATAAAGTAGAGGAAGAACCCAAATGACTAAAATCAGAATGTTTACACATTTGTGAACTTCTCAGACTATAACATCAAACATTCAAATGACTAATTTTTTTTTTCTCCCAGATGCTCACCGTCATGTCAATAGCCTTGAGCCTTAAGAGTGAAATAATTTGCAAACCATGAGGAAAACTGCATGTAATTTTTCATAGCAAAAACTGATAACAGAGCATTTTTGACTGTGGTCAGAGACGGGAATCTATGGAACTATCTTCATATGACTAAACCCCTCTGTGCCCCCCACTTTTAAGATCTACAAGACAAATAATCCTTCAAAGCAGAACTAAGGGCAAAGAAGGGGAACTTGGGGACTATCATCACAGGACTATCCAAAATGGCATGGATAAAATATTCAGAAAAATTTCGAGCTACTCACCGAAAGAAACCAAGAAAAAAAAACTGTTGAACTGACTGAAACTTGCCTACTGCAAAATGGCAAAAGTTGTATTTTAACCCAGTTTTCTGCAGAATGTCTGGTCAATAAACATGCTATTAATGTGGTGTTTTCTTCAAAATGGTAATTATGGTGGAAAAAGAATTTAAAAGAAAAATTATGCCAGGCGCCATGTGGTCAAAAACAGTGGCAAAGTCGTTTGTTCCTACCTCGGGAAAGTCACTGGCTCAGAGACACCTGGCTAAATTCACAAAAGTCTCAATGGGCCCTCAGCCTCACAGTCTCCAGAAACCAGACTTTTTCAGGACATTAAAGAGTCCTTTTTCCAGATATGAGACTGAGGGATAAATCCAGAGTGCCAGCTTATTTCTATTATTATTTCTATTAACGAGAATAATATTCTATTATTAAGAAACAATCCACAAAGGGACTTGAAATTTGTGTTTGTATGAGCAACAATATGCTACCCCCATCACTATGGTGTACTCTTCCTACTTGGAAAGCCAAATAAACACAGTAAGAGGAGAAAGAAATGAGCAGCAAATGTAAGGGGTGGCATCAGGCTCACATAGCCTGGCCTCTCTGACCCAATACATCCATGCAGCCTCTGCCAGTGCAACCCCAGTAACCAAAGGCATCCATTCACCAAGGCTCCCTTTCCTCTGCTCAGTGCTCTGGTAGGCACACCAGCTTTGCCCCAGTGTTCCCATGGCTAATCAACTTTATTGCTACAGACATATTAATACTTTTAATCACATGAAAGTTGAGTCTGCCTAGCATTTGGTATCTTTAAGGTGACTTTGCACCTTTCTCCATTAAAGAATAGTTATGAAGTCTCTTTTTGGGGGATATCTCATGTCCTTTATTTTGAAGTTCTTGGGGTGAAGGCCCTTGTCTGTAGCTCCTAAGCATTAAAAATAATCTCATTATAGAGTCCTAGTAAATTCTCTTTGTCTAAGTGAATTCTGGTTCAGAAAAGATAAATGGTTAAAACAAGATAATTGTTTATAAGAAATGAGAATCATTGAGGAAAAAATAATTGGTATGACTGATATAGAGGTGACAACTTTTTTATTTTGCCAAGTAAGAGCATTTAAAAGAAAAAATACTATATACTAATACTAAATCAAGATAGTTTAGCTCAATTATAGGAGAAAAGACAGTCTCAGGATAGAATAGTGTTCTATGTAGTAGCCTTAGTTTTTCATTTTACTTACTTTCTCACTCTTCTTCACATCATGAGAACCTCCTTTTGTCCCAGCATGTTCTGGGGCCAGCCTGATCTTGAGGACCAGGCTTGGGAAGCTGTCATCTTATCCTAATGTTCAGGTCGTCTCTTTCCAGACCTTAGGGCAGGATGCTGCCCAGAAATAAGTTCATCCGCCTTGTGTACAAAAGTCTACTAGAAATGAGAATCCAAATATCTTCCCATATTCAAGAAACAATTAATGAGACAATCTTCAAACACTAATATACCTTTTTGATTTGGTAAAAAATTTACAAAAATAATATAGGCTATTTCAATAAAATGCCTACTCTGTCCTGCCTCAATCCACTATCATCTGGCCTCTGCCTTCTCATACTATGGAAATGACTCTCAATAAGGTCATCATTAACTTTGTAATGGCTAAATCCAATGGATATGTTTCAGTTCCTACTGGATTATGGTCTCTGTTGACTACTGCCTTTTTCTTGAAATTTTCTTGGCTTCCAAGTCATGATTATCTCCTGTTCCACTTTTAACTTTTATAAAAACACCCCTTCATCTCCTTAAAGTGTGCGTGTTCACTGCTTAAATTGCAATGAAAAAAGTTACCAAAAAGCTTCAATTCTGTAATTTGTGATATTGATTTATTTGCCTATGTGGCAATTGCTATACTAATACTAGCTAGTAGACCAAATGCTGATTTAATCTTGCAATTGTATGTATAATCACCT
>JAQZBX010031991.1:0-15566 GCA_029593785.1 Cabassous unicinctus
CCCTTCCACCTTATCATAGATTTTGTCCCTATGGGCATTGTCTCACAACCTTCTTCTCCCTTTCTGTCTCCTGTAAACCTGTCTTCCAGATTCTAGTCTGTGAGCCTGCTCAATTTGCTTAATTCATATTGGTGAGGTCATGTAATATTTGTCCTTAAGTGCCTGGCTTGCTTTACTCAACATAAGGTCTTCAAGAGTTACCCATGTTATTCCATGTGTTAACACTGCATTCTTTCTTAAACGTGAGTAATATTCTGTTGTATGTATATATAACACAATTTTTTAATCCATTCATCTGTTGAAAGGCATTTGGGTTGTTTCCAACTTTTGGCAATAGTGAATAATGCTGCTATGAACATTGGTGTGCATATAACTGTTTGTGTCCCTGCTTTCAATTCTTCTGGGTATATACCCAGTAGTGGGATTGCTGGATCATATGGCAGTTCTATAGTTAGCTTCCTGAGGAAATGCCAAACTGTCCTCCACAATAGATGTACCATTCTACATTCCCACCAGCAGTGGATAAGGGTCCCCATTTCTCCACATTCTCTCCAACACTTGCAGCCCTCTGATTTTTAATAGCCACCAGTCTAATGGGTGTAAGATGATATCTCATTGTAGTTTTGATTTGTATTTCCCTAATACCTAGTGATGTTGAGCATATTTTCATTTATTTTTTAACTATTTGTATTTCTTCTTTGAAGAAGTGTCTCTTCAAGTCACTTGCCCATTTTTTAAATGGATTGTTTATCTTTTTATAGTCAAGATTTAAGATTTCTTTATATATGCTGGATATGAGGCCCCTATCAGATATATGGTTACCAAATATTTTCTCCCATTGAGTAGGCTGCTTTTTCACTTTTTTGATAAACTCCTTTAGATGCTAAAGTTTTTTATTTTGGGGAGGTCCCATTTATCTATTTTTTCTTTCATTGCTCATGCTTTGGGTGTAAAGTTCATGAAACCATTTCTTAATACAAGACCCTGTAGATGTTTCCCTACATTATCTTCCAAGGTCTTTAAGGTCTTGGCACTTATATTTAAATCTTTGAACCATCTTGAGTTAATTTTTGTATAAGGTGTGAGATGGTGATCCTCTTTCATTCTTTTGGATATAGATATCTGGTTCTCCAGGCACCATTTGTTGAAAAGGCCATTCTCTCCCAGTTGAATGGGCTTGGTGGCCTTGTCGAATATTAGTTGACTGTATATGTGAGAGTCTATATCAGAACTCTCAATTTGGTTCCATTGGTTAGTATGTCTATCCTTGTGCCAATACGATGCAGTTTTGATGACTGTAGCTTTGTAGTATGTTTTAAAGTCAGGTAGTGTGATTCCTTGGATTTCTTTTTCTTTTTTTTCAATATATCATTGCCTATTCAAGGCCTCTTGCCCTTCCAAATAAATTTCATAATTAGCTTTTCCAATTCAGTAAAAATTGCTGTGGTAATTTTTATTGGGATTTTGTTAAATCTGTAAATTATATTGGGTAGGATAGACATCTTAATCATGTTCAGTTTTCTGATCCATGAACAGGGAATATTATTCCATTTATTTATGTTTTCTTTGAATTCCTTTAACCATGTTGTGTAGTTTTCTGTGTATGACGTTTACATCTTTAGTTAAATTTATTCCTATGTCTTTGATTATTTTGGTTGCTATTGTAAATGGGATTTTTAAAAAAATTTCCTCCTCAGATTGCTCATATTGGTGTACAAAAATGCTACTGATTTTTGCACATTGACCTTATAACCTGCCACTTTACTGAACTCATTTAAAAGTTCTAGAAGCTTTGTTGTAGATTTTTCAGGGCTTCCTATGTATAGAATCATGTCATCTGGAAATAGTGAAATTTTTACTTCTTCCTTTCTAATTTGGATGCCTTTTATATCTTTTTCTTGCCTAAGTGCTCGAGCCAGTACTTCTAACACAATGTTAAATAAAAGAGGTGAAAGTGGGCATTCTTCTCTTGTTCCAGATCTTAGAGGGGAAAGCTTTAGGATTTCACCGTTGAATATGATGTTAGCTGTGGATTTTTCATATACACTTTATCATGTTGATGAAGTTTCTTTCTATTCCTATCTTTTAAAGTATTTTTTGTCAAGAAAGCATGCTGTATTTTGTCAAATGCTTTTCCGCATCTATAGAAATGATCATGTGTTTTTTTTTTCTTTTAATCTGTTTATGTGGTCAATTACATTGATTGATTTTCTTATGTTGAACCATCCTTACATACCAAGGATAAAACCCACTTGGTCATGATGTATAATTCATTTGCTGTGTTATTGAATAGAATTAGCAGGTATTTTGTTGAGGATTTTAGCATCTAGGTTCATTAGAGAGATTGGTGTAGTTTTCCTTTCTTGTGGCATCTTTGTTTGGCTTTGGTATTAAGGTGAAGTTGGCATCATAGAATGAGTTAGGCAATGTTACCTCCACTTCTATTTTTTGGGACATTTTAAGCAGGATTGATGTTAGTTACTTTGGAATGTTTGGTAGAATTCACCTGTGAACCCATCTGGTCCTGTGCTCTTCTTAGTTAGGAGGTTTTTGAAGACTAATTCTATCTCGTTACTTGATTGGTCTTTGGAGTTCATCGATTTCTTCTTCTGTCTGCTTGTCTGTAGGTTGCTTGTATGTTTCTAGAAATTTGTCCATTTCCTCTAAATTTCCCATCTTCTTGGCATACAGTTATTCAAAGTATTCTCTATTTCTGTGGGGTCAGTGGTGATATCCCCTTCCTCATTTCTTATTTTATGTATTTGCAACTTTTCTAATTTTTTCTTTGTTAGTCTAGCTAAGGGCTTGTCAATTTTATTAACTTCTCAAGAAACCAGCTTTTGGTTTTGTTTATTTTTCCTAGTGCTTTCTTGTTTTCAATTTCATTTAGCTCTGCCCTAGCTTTGTTATTTCCTTCTTTCTACTTCTTTTGGGGTTATTTTGTTGTTCTTTTCCTAATTCCTCCAGGTGTGCTGTTAGGTCTTTGCTTTTTGTTCTTTCTTCTTTTTTAATATAGGTATTTGTGCCTATGAATTTCCCTCTCAGTACAGCTTTTGTTGCATCCCATAGGTTTTGATATGTTGTGTTGTCATTTTCATTTGTTTCAAGGTAGTTACTTATTTCTTTTGTGATTTCCTCCTTGACCCACTGTTTGTCTAAAAATGTGTTGCTTAACTTCCATATCTTTGTGTGTAATCTGGTTCTTTGCTCCTTACTGAATTCCAGCTTCTTTCCATGTGGTCAGAGAAATTACTTTGTATAATTTCAATCTTTCTGAATTTATTGAGAGTTGTTTTGTGGCCTAGCACGTGGTCTATCCTGGAGAATGATCCATGTATACTCAAGAAGAATGTATATCCCTCTGTATTTGGGTGCAATGTTCTATATATGTCTATTAGGTCTAGATCCTCTACTGTTTCAAGATCTTTGTTTCTTTATTGATTCTCTGTCACAATGTTCTGGCTAATGATGAAAATGGTGTATTAAAGTCCCCTACTATTAATTGTAGAGGCATCTATTTCTCCACTTTGTTTTTCCAGTCTTTGCCTCATGTATTTTGAGGCACCCTGGTTAGGTGCATAAATGTTTATGATTGTTCTTTCTTCTTCATAGATTATCCCTTTTATTAATATATAGTATCCTTTTTTGTCTCTTACAATAGTTTTGCAGTAAAGTCTATTTTGTCCGATATTAGTATAGCTACACCCACTCTTTTTTGGTTATTGTTTGTATGTTAAATTGTTTTCCAACCATTCACTTTCAGCCTCCTTGAGTCTCTGGGTCTAAGATGAGTTTCCTACAGACAGCATATAGCTGGATCATATTTCCTTTTCCATTCTGTCATTCTGTGTTTCTTTACTGGAGAGTTTAATCCATTAACATTCAATGTTATTATTGTCAAGGAATTATTTACATTAGCCAGTTTTCTTTAGATTTATGTATGTGATATGTTGTTTTTATTTATTTTTTAAAAATCTTTTTAGCTGTTTTTACCCTCTTCTCCAACTCTCTTTCTCCTGTTTTTTCCTTATGACCTGCAGAACTCCCTTTAGTATTTCTTGAAGGGCAGGTTTCTTACTGACAAACTCTCTTGATTTCTGTTTTTCTGTGAATATTTTGAACTCTCCCTCATTTTCGAATACCAGTTTTACTGGATAGAGAATTATTGGCTGGAAGTTTTTTTCTTTTAGCACCTTAGCTATGTCATACCACTGCCTTCTTGCTTCCATGGTTTCAGATGGGAAATCAGCCCTTAATCTTATAGAAGTTCCCTTGTACAAGATGGGTCTTTTTCCTCTTGCTGCTCTCAGTATTCTCTCTTTGCCTTGATTGGACAATTTGACAAGTATATGTCTTGGAGTAAGCCTGTTAAGATTTATACTGTTTGGGGTGCACTGCGCTTCCTGAACATGTTTGTCCATCTCCCTCAATAGGGTTGGGAAATTTTCAGTCATTATTTCCTCCAACCCACCTTCTGTCCCCTTTCCCTTCTCTTTGCCCTCTTGGATGCCTATAATACATATGTTTGTGCATTTTGTGTTGTCATTCAAATCCTGAGTCCCTGTTGGATTTTTTCTATCTTTTTATCTATATTACCGGTCTAATTTCACCTGTACTGTCTTCCACATCGCTGATTCTTTCCTCTGCCTGTTCAAATCTGCTCTTATGTGGTTCCAGTGTATTTTTTATTTCTTGCATTGTGCCATTCATCACCATCATATCCGTTATCATTTTATGTATGTTTACAATATCTTCATTATGTTCCCCCAGTGTCTTCTTAATATCCTTAGTCTCTTCCTTCACTGCATTAAGTTGATTCATGGCATTTGTTTGGCCATGTCTGATTAGTTGTTCCATGTTCTATATCTCCTTCTGGTTTTTAGTTAATTCACTGGACTGGGCCTCATCTTCCTGTTTCTTAGTATGGCTTGTAATTTTTTGTTGGTGTCTAGGCATCTGTTTATCTTGGTGGGTTTAGTCTGTTGATTAGCATCTCTCTCTACTCTAGTGTTTTATTTTGTTGTTTTTGTGTGTGTGGTAAGATTTCACTTTGACACTTTGTTGCTCCCATTCTATTTCCTTGTAGTTGTCTATGTTCCCTTCGGAAAAAAATTAAGGCCAGAGAAAAGAAGACAGATGAGAAAAGAAAAAGAATGATTGTAATAATAGTAAAATGTAGAAGAAGAACTGTACAAGACATAGGAAAATGAATAATTAACACAGGTAAGAAGTATAAAGGAATAAGAATTAAAAAGCCAAATAGAAACGATGAAATGAGAAACAGAATATAGAAAAATATATAGAATGAGTTATTAGGTTGGAATGATGAGAAGAGAGAAAAAGAGAAAAGAAAAGAGAAAAAGAAAAATTTTTTAAATAGAAATAAAAAAGAGAAAAAAGGAGAGAGAAATAAAAACAAGAAAATTTGAAGACTATACAAAAAGAGGTAGAATGAAAGAACAACAATGGAAAACAGAAGATAAAAAGATGAAGGAGGGAAAAGAACAAATGTAGATAGAAAAAATTCATAAAAGAAGGAAAAAAACTGGGAAACAAAGGAAGGGGAAACACAACAAACAAGAAACAGAACAGCAGCAATTAATTTTAAAAAAGGAGAAAGAAAGAAAGAAAAAGAACAAAAAACAAAAATAAACAAGGAAAACCAGTTTTCCCTCTTAGGCCCCTAAGGAGCTTCTCAGGTTGCAGGTGTTCATCAATCAATCACCCTGCAGACTATCCTCTGCAGGTTTTGAACAAAGTTTTAGTGAGTAAAATAAGGAAAATAAAAAAAGGCACCTTTTTTAAAATAAATAAATTAATTAATTAATTAATTAATAAGAGAGCCAAGAAAAGCTAATACAAAAAGAATGTCTATGTGTTCCCTGTCATAAAGTTTCAGCTGGATATCTGATAACCTGGTGGATCACTTCTCTAAGAAGAGCTGGGAATCGAACCAGAGACCTCGAACTTGCAGGGCAGGAATTCTTCCCCTGAACTTAACTGTCTCCTTTCAGAAGGCTATCTGCCCCCTTTCCCTCCGGCAGGTTAGATTCCTTGCAGTATGCCAGAGTCTTACTGATTAGGTGCCTGTCTGTCCCTGCCTCCTGTCTAATCTAATTCCTCTCTTTCCCTGGGCTGCTAGGTGTCACAGCCTGCCTGAGAAGATCTCCCTCCTCTCTCCCTGTTGGGTCAGGGTCCCTTCTAAGGTCAAAGGGGGCTCAGCTGGCCAAACTCACTACAAAGAATCCACTCTCTACCCTCCCAGACCCTCTTCCTCCCAGGCAATGCCCCTTCACATTGGCTGGGAGCAGGGAGCCAGTAGCTCCACCTAGGCTATTTGCCCTGAGGGCAGGGTATAGGTGCTGCTTTCAGCCACAGGGGCGAACAACTCAAGGTTTTCCTTTGGTTTCTTTACCTTTTCAGTACCCTCCTAGTTGACTCAGAGCACCTTCCTGTTCTATATATATTCAAAGGAGCTGGCAGGGAGGAAGACATCTGCTCTCCTCTCAGCTGCAATTTGCCAGGATTTTACCCTCCCTTAATATCTCTGGGGTGGGGGAGGGGAGCCCTTCCCGGCAGCCAGGAGGTTTACTAACTCACATTTTGTTGTTTTGGTTTCTTCGTCTCTCTGTCCCTCACTCTCCTGGGAGTTGTGAAGCAGTGTCCTGGTCTGCTGTACTCCAAAGCAGGTCCCCAAGGAAGCCTTTGGCTCTTTCTCCCTTGTTTCAGTGAGAGCTGAGCCTTATCTGCCTAACCCGATGGCCATGTTCCCACAATTTTAAGATCTTAATAGAAAGATTTTACATAAAATTTTCATTTACCATGCAATCTAAAAAGGAGTTATAAATAACTATATATATATGTAGTTCAATAACATCAACACTATATATCATTTATATAAAAAATACTGATTTGTGAATAAACAGAATAAGTTAAGGTCTACAAAATCTGTGAAATTATTTTATGTTTATTTTCCTCGCTTTTTTATTAGTAACTGTCAATGTGGTATTTCAAAATATGAGCCTCCAGATTGAATAAGAAAGAAAAAGGATTTATTATCAAAACAACATACCTATGAAGAGTGGTTTCCAAAATTAAACACTAATATACACATGTTTAAAAATAGGAAAGGATTAGCCTCTGTGAGCTTCTGTCATCAATTGTTTTGGGAAGAGGGCCAAATTCTGTCTTCTTGCATGAAAAGTTCATATTCAGATTCATAGGGTTTGCTTCTTAAAATTCTAAGCTGTAATTTATCTCACTACCTACAAGCAGCACTGTTTATAAAAGCAGTTCTGTGGACCGACTGTTCCTTGTATTTCAGAGAAGTAAACATTGGTGTAATTTAAAAATTACAGCTGTTGAGGTTCACAGACAGAAATTGTAAACATAAGTTTGCATCAGTCACATTGATTCTTGAAGATTCAAAATTTTCTAAACTTCCCTATATGGTAAGAAATTTTGTTGGAATGTGAAGAAAAAGAAACATTAGAAAGTTTTAAAAATATTCTTCATTTTTCAAATGAGTTGCTACTTTCCTTACATGACTATTAAACTTTTATTTTAAGGCATTGGAAAATTCTTATTTTTTTAAAGTTTATTTTTAAAACAGTATAGTAATGCACACTCTTTTAAAAACTCTATCAATTACCCTACTATTAATAAAATAATAAGAGCTATTATTATTCACTGAGGGCTTATTATGTGCTAGGCAGTGTTTCAGGAATTTTACTTGTATTTTTTGTTATATAGCAGCCAGTTCTTCACTAGATAAGCTGTGGGGAGGCAATATTAAAAAAAAACTAAAGTATCTACATGAATAAATTGACTATGCATCCAGACTTCAAGACAATACTAATTGTTCTTTGGATTGTTAAGGGATATAGCAATGCATGACAACCATATCTTGGAATTTTCAGGATCAAATTAAATTCATATATTCTCTCTTACTTTAAGATCATGTTTAATATTCTGGATATATTCCAGACTTAGAACAGTGGGTCTAGATTTCTATTTTTTAAAGGAGATTCCAAAACTTGAGACCAGAAAAATACACGTGACTATTCTGAGATGAGGATAAAAATCTGGCTTTATTGGATAGCTCTGAATTAACTTAAAACTACTCAGGGTTTCTTGGACCACGAGTTAGAAAAAATTTCGAGAGGATGACTCTAGATTTCCAAAACCACTAAAAATCCAAGAAGAAGTAGAGATTCTGTATTCAAATGAAACTTCTATAACATGTAAAATGAACTCTAGATGGATGCTCTTTGGCTGAGCCTATGAATACAAGGACTGATGAGTCCAGATATAATGAATAGAAATTAACTAGGTTTATGATAAGAAAACTGAGTATAGTAAAAAAAATTCAAACAATACAAAAAGAGATGACTTGATGTCTCCTTGACAACTATATCAATCTTTCAGTCTCCTTCCCTAGAGGTAAATACTTTTGTTTTACAAAAAAATAAAATGGGGAATGTAAATTGTTTAAAACGTAAGATATTAACATACTATCTTTTGAAGATTGTTCCAGCCAGTATATACATACAGCTCTGCCTCATTCTTTTTTCATGGCTGCATAATATTCCATTGTATGTATATAACATAATTTGTCCAACCAATGTCTTACATTTAGACATTTTTTTGGTTCCAGTGTTTAGATATTACAAACCATGCTGCCATGGATATCAATGTAAATGTTTGTTCACATATCCTAGAAGGAAATTGCAAAGTAAAATATATGTGTAATAGTTTCAATTTGCCAAGTTTTCCTTCTAAGGAGTTATAACAATTTATATTCTTATAAGTATGTGTTTCTTTTGCCAACCAGCCTACACAGGATTTTATCAAACTGTTTGATCTTTACAAACCAACAGTTGAAATATGGTCTCCCATAGTTTTAATTTGCATTTATTTAATCTTAAATGCCATTAAGCACCTGGTCTTTATATTAAAGGATATCTTTTCTTACTTTTTTATGACTTCTCTGATCAGATTCTCTTCAAATAGTGTTTCCCCAATTGTATTTTTGACATTTATTTTTGACATGCAGAAACTTTTAAACTTTTTATAGTTAAACTAGTTAATCTAGTATGTGAAATCTGGGAATTGTTATATAAGACACACTACCTCATCCCAAGGAGATTTTAGTGACCTAAGAAACCTATAATAGACAGACTTTACATTTGTTTTTCTTTGACAAGGAATTATTCTAAAGATTTTTTGCACAGCAAAAACACATGAAATTGTTAAATTTTTCTTTCTTTCTTTGATAATCCATCCTGAATTCCTCCAGGTGTAATTGGTTTTTTTGTGTGTGTTTATTTGTTTCTCCTGCTGGGAAGCACAAAGTGTTGTTATCATTTTGTAAACTATTCTTAGGCTTGGTTTTTTCCAAAATAACTGTCTTGGTTTTTGTTCTTGTGTATTCTTACTTACATATCTGTGCTTTTCTATGTTTTGTTTCAAATTCCTTTGAGTATAAGAAGATAATAGTTATAATTTTAAAGCACTTTTCACATTTCTATCACATATGTTAACTAATTTTATTCTCATATTGTTGTGCATCAGACAAGTTGTTCTCATCCTTATTTTGTTATGGGAGGAGAAGAATGTTTGAAAAAAATTGACTTTACAAAATAACATAGGTAATAAATCATTCCCAAATATTCTTATTCTAAATGTCCTATGCTTTATACTACATTACTCCCTTCTCCACTCTAATAAAAAAAATTTCTCTGAGAATGCCAAATATCTTGTGAATGGTTCAAGATGCATTATATTATAATATATATATATATATCATCTCAGAGTGACTCCATGATGTAATAACCAAAATTCAGAGTATGAATAGGACTGAAAGGACCCATGAAAGCTCGCTTTTGTGAAAATCAGGAAACAATCCCAAAATATATATAATAAATTAAAATATATTCTTCAAGATTTGAGCACATGCGATCATAGTCTAGTCACACCTTTGCCAAGTAAAGTAAAAAGATGAATGATAATGTAGTTTGAGTTCTTGGATTAAATTCCCAAGGATCTAAGGTGTTATTTGTCACAATTTAATTCATTTAGATTCACATTTAATACCCAATTAATGCTGATGGTCACTTTTATTGTAGATTTTAATTTTTGAAGCACTGAATGACAGCTAAGTGTATTAATTCCTCCCAAAGCATCCGTTTTGCTTTTTCACAATAGCTCTTCTCGGAATCCCCCTTCAAGATGTGTCACCTCCATTTTTTTTTTCTTTTTCTTTTTACTCTCCTCCATATTTGATATCTTATATCAAATGTTATTCCAACCAATGCACATAAACTTCAGTTTTTGGGTAACTAAACATACATTTTACCTCTTCTCATCCCCATGACTCCATTAGCTCCAAGCAGATTTGACAGAATTTTTCCCCTTTTAGGATGGTGTGGTGTTCATACTCAGTCTTAAAACCTGACTTTTTTTTCTTTTCATTTTACAATACTAAGGAATCTGACAAAATGATCTTAAGATCCTATTAGCTCTGAAGTTCTATAATCTTGTGATTCATCCTAGAAGTTAGGTGTATTTAAGAAAGTAAATGGATTTCAACACAGAGTCAACTGGATTTTAAGCAGGGCTCATGTGTTTGTTTTTTCTGCACAAAATGGATTGGTTTTACTGTTTATGTGACTTTTTCCCTAGCCTTGGAGATTCCTCGCCTATACCCTAGGAAGCAATGCCACTAAACCATAATCCACATACAAAACATGAAAATGCACTGATTCCCGAAGGATGACCAGATAATTCTTTACCATCTCCCTCTGCATCTTCTCCCACATCAGTTGATGTTTTCACCCCTACCTTACTTCTCATATATAACTTCCAATTTTTTCCAACTTATTAACATTAATAACTCTATTTATCACATAAATATTAATCTTCAAAGGAAAAAATAAACATTTCCTCTTGAAGGATAAATTAGAGAAAGTTGTACTGCAGACATTGCCACAATTTATCCTTGAAAATGTATATCACTCATGCCCAAACATATTGTATACTTAATCTCCAGTGACTCCATTAAATGAATATATTTGATCTCCTGATTTTTTTTCTTGAATCAGAGATCTTTTACAAAGAATTAGTATTGAGTATTATACATGGCAAAATCAAGGATTAAGTTGTACTATATTCCAAAAATCCTTAGATTCCTGAGTGCTTTGTGTACACAATAATACACATAAGAATTCCTCTGATTTAAGAAGCATGTGGCTCAATTGTGCCTGGTAGGAATTGACTGTGACCAAAAATAGATCAATTTTGTTTCTTACACTTTATTTTCTCCATATAAGTATAGACAAATTTATCTCACAGTATGCAATATTAAGCTTTTCAATAACAAAACATATGAAAAGCAAAAAATGCTTTCTTAATTTTGAACATAACTAAACCAGGTTTACAATGAAGTATATCACATATAGCACCCTTAAAAAAAGGTGTCCACTGAGGGTACTCTTTGGATAAAATATGTAAGTCATTGGACTGTATAACAATGAACCATGTGGTGAAAGATGGACTGTGGTTAACAGTACAAATATGAGAATGTTCTCTCATGAACTATAACAAATTTACAATATTAATACATAGTGTTAATAATAGGGGTTGTATGGAAAAATATACCAGGTATGTGCTGTGGACCATAGTTAGTAGTAATAGTCTGATCATGTTCTTTCATAATCTGCAATAAATGTTCTATAACAACATAAGGTTTTGATGGAGGGGTGATGTATGGGAATTCTGCATGTTATACATGATTGTTTCGTAAGCTCAGACTTCTCTAATAAAATAAAAATTGTCCAAAATGTAGTGTTTGCTTTCTTCAGCTATTTTTAAAAGCCTATTCAATCTATATAACCATTTGATTTCAGGTGCAAGAGAGAGCTGAGTTTATCTACTCTATTATTGGCCTACTGTTGTCATTGATGTAAACAAAGTTCCCCTCTTGATCAGTCTAATCTTAGTCCATTATCCTCCCCTCTACACTCCACAAGCCCTCATTCTGTGTTCAGGCACACACTTCTTTGTGCCTTTGTAAAATATTTAGCAATTGTGTGCATAGAAATATCTTATATTTACTTAAATAATATGGTGCTTTGTAGCATGTTTTGTTTCTTACTTTCTTCACTCACCACTGTTTTTAAGGTCTGTCAACTTCCCTTGTATGCATCTTGTCAGTTTTTTGTCCGTTCTCTCAGAAACAGAACCTACACTACGTCTAACTACTTATTATCACACACACAAAAAGTTGTAACAGACAATCTTGTTTTTGTTTGCCTATCAATCTGTCTAAAAGTTTCCCTTGGATATATAAAACATCAAAAATTATTTCTAAATAAAAATTAAAATATTTGTTAAATATAAACAGACACAACTACTCCCAAAAATATGTGCTTAAAACAATATACAGCCAGGCATTGAAGGATGAACAGTACATGACCTTACTGGTATGAATTAAGCAAATTGAGCAGACTCAGAGAACTATTGTCTGGAAGATAGGTTTACAGGAAATAGAAAAGGAGAAGAAGGTTGTAAGCCAACATCCATATGGACGTAATCTATGGTAAGGTGAAAGTGTGTAGTTGTGTATTGAAGGGATATGACAGGAAGGTAGTGATATTATTGGGTTGGGTGGTGCATGTTTGACAGGTGGATAGATTGGGGAGGGTGGGTTGGAAGGTCCAGGGAACTGGGGGGAGGGTTGGGAGACGGACCAGGTGAAAACTGGGAATTTGCGGGCATATGGTTGAAAGTACAAAGTTGGGAATGCTTTTATGGCATTATGACAAGGAAGGATTACTGGTTTAGGGTGTTGGATGGGGGGACATTGAGGACAGGGTGTGCCTGGAGCAGGCTTCTAAGGAGTGTGTGAGTGATCATTTTGTCATAATGTGTTGTAACAGTGAGTGAAGATCCACATAATTGAGCGGGAAGGAGTTGGACTCCCATACTCGGGAGGACGAATTTGTTCACAAATAGAGAAGCAGGAATCTCTCTGGAGCATGGGCAGTTCCTAGTAGGGGAGAACAAACCAGTGTGTCAAGACCTCAATGTTGTTGCAAATAACTATGAATCTTGTCATATGAAGAGTGAAGCCAGGGATTCGCTGTGGGCCCCGAGGGGAGGGAGAGGGAGGAATAGAATAGATTGAACTGGGGGTATTTAGTGGGCAATGGAAGTGTTCTACATGATCTTCCAATAATGGCACAGGCCATGTTAAATATCATCAAAATTTATAGAATTGTATGGTCTAAAATGTAAATGATAATGTAAACCATTGAACATGTTTAGTAGCAAATAGTTTCATTATTTGTATATCAGGTATAACAAAGGTACCATCCACATATAAAAGGTATCAATATGGGAAGGAGGAAAAGGGGAGGATGTTGGGTGTATGAGAATCCCCTGTATTCTTTATGTGACTTTACTGTGACCTAAAAATTCTTTGAAAACAAAATGAAAAGTAGTAAGATACTGGGGAATAAATGCAAGAAATTGCCACTGTACAGACAGGACACCAGATATAACAGTGATGAAAGGCAAAATGCCAAAAAAAAATTTTTAAATGTTTTTCATTAATTTTAATATCCCAATTTTGTAAATTTATTTTCAGTTTTTAAAAATTTTTATGTATTTTATTTCTTCTATTTAAACTTATCATTATTATTTCATTTTCCTATTAATTGTATTTGGCTATTTTAATGGTTTTATTTTTGAAGAAGCTTTGGATTGCAGAAGGGTTACAACTGGGGAAGGGAAGGATCATTGTTTTGGGGTGTCAGTGATGTGGGATACATAAGAAGAATTTCACCTGGGCATACATATAAGGTATATTAAAATGTTCAAATGTTCATGGAGCATTGTCACAGTGGGTGGAGACTCACACAATAACTGAGAGAATATTGAATTCCCATCCTGGAGAGCTCTGTCACATTCTCTAATGGAGCAGCAACATCCCCCAAGTGCAGGGGCAATGACTGGCAAAGGAGGATGATCCATTGATGGGCCCTTGATATTGATGACTATGCTTATGAGCCTTTGCTCTTGAAATTGAAACTTAGCCTATTATTGTGGGGTGCCTAAGAGTTGCCTCCTGAGAGACTCCTTGTTGCTCAAATGTGTCCTCTCTCTAAGCCAAACTCAGCATATAAATGCATTACCTTCCCCCCAGTGTGGGACATGACTCCAGGGGATGAGCCTCCCTGGCACTGAGAGATTGCTACCAAGCACCAACTAGCAATGCAACTGGAAAAAGATCTCGAATAAAAGGAGAAAAAGGTAGACAAATGAGTTTATATGGCTAAGAGACTTCAAAGTGAGTTGGGAGGTCATCCCAGAGTAATGCTTATGCACATCTCAGCAGGATCTCATAGACTGTCCAAGTGGATACTACCCCAAATAGTGAGGCTCCTGAGGGCTCTGGAGACATATAGGTCCTATGGTCAGGGCACATAGCTCTGGAGTTTGGTTCCTTGCCAGTGGGCCCTACTTTGAAGTTTGTGCTTCTGAGAGTGACAAAGTTGGACTCAATTACATCTTTCCTACACATGACTCATCTGTCCCTTCAATTTAAACCTATACTTGGTGCTGGAGTTTGTAGGAGTACATCCAAAAGACTCGAGTCTTTTGGTTGGCCATGTGCCAGCTGGGCCCAGAACCTCAGCAGAGTTGCAACACCTGCTCTACAGCTCACTGGGCTCACCCAGGATAACTAACTAACAGATTATGATGGACAATGACTATCCCAAGGAACAGAGAGAGTCTGCAACTGCAAGCAAGATAGTCCCATCCATCTTCCTCATGGGATATAAGCCCCCTCTTAATTAGAGGTGGAGTTGACATCACCAAACCTGAATCCTCAGGATTGGGGAAAGAACTCTGGACTAGAATGGACTTACTGACATTCTACTATAGACATATTGTGATTCTAGCAATGGAAGAAATTACAACATTGATGTGGAGCCAGTGGCCACTGGAGGCTCTCGGGGCAGGGAGAGGGAAAAACAGTTATAATACAGGGGTTTTTCAGGGACTGAGGAATCGTCCTGAATGACACTGCAATGACAGATATAGGCCATTTTAAATCATCACATAACATGCAGAACTGTGTGGGAGAGAGTGTGGACTACAATGTGAACTATGGTCCATGCTTAATGGCAAAGCCCCAGGATGCATTTATCAATTGCAATGAATATGCCACACTAATAAAGGATGTTTATGTGGGAGGGTGTGGGAGGTGTGAGGAGTAAGGTATATGGGAACCCCTATATTTTTTATGTAACATTTATGTAATCTAAGTATCTTTTAAAAAATAAAAAAAAATTCGTATTGAAAAAAAAGCACAAACCAATATACAAAAGAGCCAGCTGTAGTCTGTTAATTCCTTCTGCTTCCTTTAAGAAGGGGGAAATGTATGATGGTCTCTGTGGGTATCAGAACCCATAAAGAAGAATACCCAAGGGTTTTGCATAAGAAATATCTGAGAATAAATTTTAAGAAGAAACATGGAAGATCAATATGTGAAAACTTAT
>JAQZBX010031991.1:15666-26181 GCA_029593785.1 Cabassous unicinctus
TAATGTATATATGGGAATTTAGTATGCTGTAGATGTCATTTAAAATCAATGGGGAAAGAAGAACCCTACTAACACCTTAGAAAAATCATACATATAATATTTCATTTATTTAATCCCTATGTCTCATTATAGGCAAAGATGATTCCAGATGTTTTAAAGATTTATGCTTTTAAAACATGATTTTACTAGAATAACCTGCAGAATTATATTTGATTATATTGGGGTAGTGAAAGTTTTCCTAACTGAGACAAAGAATCCAGAAACCAAAATATAAAAGATGGAAAAAGATGCCCACCAACAAATTATAACATTTATAAGGGGTAAAGACTGTATATGTAAAAAGAGAGAGGGAGAGACAGGAATAAGTATTTGTCATAGATAAAACAAAGGCTTAGTATCCATCATAAAACTCACACATCCATCATAGAGCTCATAAGTCACTGTAGGAACTCAAACAGCCTAATAGAAAAATGGGCAAATATATAAGTAGGTAGTTCCCAGAAGAATAATGGTTAAAGATATATGAGTACATGCTTAATATCACCAGTAATTAAGTAAATATAAATTTATTTGTTGACCATCAAATTTTCAAAGGAAAAAATTAGAAGTTGATAACATGGACAGTTGTTACGATGTGGAAAAATGAACACCTATATCCATTTTGGAAAGCAAAATGACCATCAAAATTTATTCTGTGCAATCCGTTTAGACTGGAGAAACTCCAAAAGTATTTATGGGCTTGGAATAATAATGCATACGCACATGTGTCCACATACATATAGTTATTCTTCACACCAATGTTTGTAATAGTGGAAAAAAGTGGAAATAATTTATATTGCCATCAATAATAGAAAAGTTAATAAATTATGCAATTCTATGGTATGGATGATTGAAGCTTTTCTTCTTTAAATGAAATAGTATTGCATGGCCATATGGAATTACCTTTAAGATACTTTTAAAAACTGTAATAGTTATTTGCAGACCATTTATACAATCCATATACGTAAAATGGATCTACAATATGTTGTATGTGTGTGTGCATGTGTGCGTACATGTGTGTTGGAGTACGCATTTGGACGTAAAGGAACATTTTTAGAAGAAAATGCACCCTGTTTGAAAATGGTTATCTAAAGGAAGAAAATGAGATTAAGATGGTGGTGGAGATGGTGTGTGTGAGGGGGAGGATGGGAGGAATTTTACTTTCTATTCCATATATCCTTCTGTATTTTTAAAACTTTCACCATTCACTACATTCAATTTAATTTTTAAAGAACAATTTAAATTGTGACAATTAAATCCACTATCTGTTTACAATTATTTGTATCCAAAGACATCTTTTATGGAAGAATAAACAAATGTTTTGTACATTGCTTAAAGCAGATAAGATCACTGGCTGCCCAAATACAGAGGTTTATTTTTGAGTTGCTGGGGTCAGATATGAGGCAGATCTCAATCTGGCATTTTCATTACTACTTTAATCTGTAAATCCTGACTGCAGAAATAGCTGCCTGGTGGTTTCTCACAAGGATGAAGAAAGCTCAATGATACTCCCTCCCCATCTGCGTCGGAGGCACAGCCCCCAGGAAGGGCACCACAGGGCGGCCGGGGCAGGGGGCCTGAGGACTTTTGTGAGCAGCAGCAGGAAGGAAGGATGAGGAAGGCATGCCCACGCCTTCATTGTGTTTGGTCTGAAAGAGCAGAGGGAGTCGTCAAATTGCCTGAATAGAGGGAACATTTTTATTGACCCATCCACTGGGGTAAATTAATTGAGCAATGGAACATGACAGTTCAATAGGTGAGATTATCAAAAGAAAACTGCACCCTTCGGGCAGGAGCCCCAGATGGGGGCCTGTGCTTTTCTGAGAAATGTGATTGCTTCATGATAAAAATATAATTGCCCCCTATTGTTACATTGCCTTTAATGAATCCCATCCAGCACCTAAATATGACAAATAGGAATGGCTGACAGTTACATCAGATGTTAAACCGTATGAGGCTGCACAGTTTGTAAAGAAGCTTTCCTTTGTCTTGTTAACTCACAGAATACTCCCTTGGTTGCTTCAGTAGGATTTTGATTTAACACAAAACTTGAATATTTTCATTTTTATTAAAAAATTATCCACATAAATTAATCTCAGAAAAACTATGAGCCAAAAGCTCATGGAAGGAGCTTTGTAATTGATTCATTCATTTTTTGATGAAAAGTTTTAGTGGCTATTAAAAGGCCAGGCATGATGCTGTCATTTAACGGAATCATAGCTTGTATTCGGTGCATAAAATGTCTTACTTTTTAAGGTTTAAACAGCTCTACTCTCTAATCAGCTACGATGCTTCCAGTTGGAAGAAAATGAAAGCTGAGCTCAAACTGGTTTAAACTACAGTAGCATTTGTGGGTTCATGCATCTAAAAGCCCAGAGGCAGGACAAGCTTCAGGGTTGATTTAATCTAATGCTTCCATAGGTGTTTCTTTGTGGTTCTCTAGACCTGCACTGCCCATGGGAACTTTCTGCAATTATGAAAATGTGCTATATCAACACTGTCCAATGATAGTTACTAGCCACATGTGGCTAGTGAGAACTTGAAATATGCTACTATAATTGAGGAACTAAATGTTTTATTTTATTTTAATCAAGTTAAGTTTGAATAGCCACTTACAGCTAGTGGCTATTGAATTGAACAGTGAAGCTTTAGACTCTGACTCCTACCCACCATGACTGTAGCTACACAGAGGCTGGTGATGTGTTGGTTGTAGCCAATCACACTTGAAAACATCCAGATCAAAACAAGGAATAGTTCTGAGAGCTCACCCAGAAGAGCCAATATTTTCTTTTCACTTTGGCCAAAATTAGACCACATACCTATTCCTGAACTGATCACTGTCCAATGCCATGTGCATTTAGTCCACTCAGGCTCATTCCTGTTACAGGAGTGGGGTTGGCTTTCTCTGGGGCCTATATACTGGTTGGGGGTGGGATGATGCTTGAACAATATAGTATTTGCATGGGAAGAGCAAAAGGGGATTGGAGGCTGGGAGGCAGCTAGCCATATCCCTCCTCAATCTTAAAGCTGTAGTTTGTACCAACTAATCAGAATGCAGCAAGTATCTTGTGTTGGTTTCTGCCCCTGCCTCATCCTTATTCTGCCACTGTTGTCAGAAGTTACTGAGGAAACAATCTCCTTACAAGCTTCCTGCCCTCATGCATGGTAAGATTGCTAATAGTGATAGCAAGTTGCCCCTCTACCATCATTTCATGGGTCCAACTGTGCACGTTAGCAGTCAAAAGGTAAATATCTGGAACTGCATTCAAAAAAACACTGCTAACTTCTGAACACAGTCTGTGTGGTTGGGAGGTATGTACTCCAGAAAAGCATGACCTTAAATGTAATCCATTCCTATAGGTATGAACCCATTGTAAGTAGGACTTTTTGATAAGGCTACTTCAGTTAAGCTGTGGTCCAAATGAATCAGGATGGGTCTTATAGGAAGGTCACAGAAATAGAGAGAGAGAGAGAGAGAGTGCGAGCATGCGCCAGAGGGAGCAGTCAGAAGTTGAATGTAAATAGAATCAGAAAGAGAGGAGAGAAGCCAGGAGAGACTGCCATGTGCATTACCATGTGACAGAAAAATCAAGGACCAAAGATTGTTGGCAGCCACAGCCTTCTGGGAGAAAGTATTACTTTGCTGATGACTTGATTTTGGACTTCTCTTAGCCTCAAAACCATGATCCAATAAATTCCCATTGGGTAAGCCACCCATTGCATGGTATTTGCTTTAGCAATAAGGAAACTAAAACATGGTCTCATATAGTTTCTGCTGTTCTGTTTTGATGTAGCCATACAAAGTTTCTTGCAATCCTCCACCATGTTCTTTTTCTCAGCTCTCAAACACAAATTCTTGGGATTTACTTTGCATACAATGCCTTACCATCCTCCAGGTCATAATTCAATACCTCTTCTTCCAGGAAGTCTTCTTTGGTTCATCCAAGTCTGTGATAGGTGCCCTGGTTTGTGCTCCTAATTCTTCAGTATCTTAGCCCTCTTTCTACTCTATTGCTTGCTTTATTCCCTTTGTTATCTTCTATCAGACTAAAATGTCTACAATGACAGGGAATAGATCTTGTTTACTCAAATATCCTTAATATCTCTCACAGACATTTAGCAGACAATAAATAACTATTTTGAATTAATGAATCACACATACTGAATAAATGAATTGGTTAATAAATGAACAGGATCAGCAACCCTATACCTATCATATCATATAATACATTTTTCTAATCCTAAAAATTCATATGTATGCTCATACACATACATATAGAAAGCTTCAAATATCTGTGTTTTAATAGTCACTAAATTCTCAAATTATATTCTTTTCTAAATTAAAGATACTTTTCTAGCTCAGTTGCCAGCTTTTGGTTCACCAATAATATTAGAAAGACATTCTTGGTTTAGAAGCTTTATGGTGTATTGATTTTTTTGGACTCTTAACAAATTTCACTGGAAGTATCTCTTTCCAGACAGCTTATCTCATGTTCAAGTTTGGGTATTTTTGAGAAGTAGACAAGCCATTTAAACAGAGGACCCCGAATGGCCAGATACAAAAATTCTAGAGTGATCCTTACCCTGTTTTCATTCAATATAAGCATGCCTTTCTATCAGGTTTTCTTTGTACTAATTTCAAACACCAAATCCTTAGTCCATTTCACTCTGTATCATTAATTAAAGATTTAAATAGTTCAAATACAATACAGTAAAACAAAGCCATGCCTTACTGACTGTTGTCACTCATCATGCATGCAGTCCAGTATTTCTCAGAGAAAATTACAACCATAAAACCCTTTCTCTGTGAAGGGGAAATCCATTTCTCTAAATCTCAGAGGTAATAACAGGAATATTCTTAGATTGTTTTAGACCCTTTATTCCCATAGAACAGATGTTGGAGGAACATTGAGGACAAAGGCTGAGCATCTAGGAACACAACCAATAATGCCTATATTTGGCAACAGTGTTTAGAAAAGGTACTGGTGAAACAAATTTGCTTTTCTTCCCTTGGAAGCCCATCGAGGAAGAACTGCACTGGAAAATTGTAACATCTATTCTTGATTTATGGGATTAAATATCAAGGTATTTATTAATAATTTATAAATGTAATCTAATGATTACATGCACATATACACACACATGCAAATATCCTCTGTTTAATATATATGTAGAAAAACTCGAAGGAAAAGTCTTTTTTGTAAACAATTATATAACATCAGCTACAGATTTTAGCTTTAGAGACATAATGATTAAAATATATACAATTGGGAACAACAGATTTTTAAAAGGCACTAACATTAGTTTGAATAAGATTATGCAAGATAGTTTGGCCTTCTATACCACAAAGTGGAAAGACTGAATAATATACTAATCACTTGAAAATTCCAGTATTTATTTTTTTAAAAGGGCTCAATCATTTATTCATCCAAATACCATTTATTGACCAACTACCGTGTGCCAGACATGGAAAGAGCTATGCCTACAAGGAAGGCATGATCTGGCAGAAGGAACAGACATTAGCAAATATTAACTATACACTGTGATACATATTATATAGTAGAAGATTGTATCAAGTGCAAAGAGTGGTGTATTAGTCAGGGTTCTCTCGCGAAACAGAATCAACAGGAGATATCCGTCAATAATACGAGATTTTATGAGTCTCTCACGTGACTGTGGGGATGCACAAGTCCAGGTTCCTCAGGCAGGCTGCAAACCAGGGGCTCCGATGAAAGTCCAATGAAAGGTCCTTGATGAGTTTCTGGGAGACATTGGCTGTCCAAAGACAAGCTGGGAAATTCTCTCTGAATGTTGAAATCACTTCCCCTTTTAAGGTATTCAAGTGATTGGATAAAAGCATCACCCATTGCTGAAGGCATTCTCTCCGATTGATGCAGATGTAATCAGCCATCCACCCAGTAAAGTCACTGGTGACCAAAGTCCATAAATGTTCTTGTATTACAATTAGCCCAGTGCTTGCTGGACCAAACACCTGGACACAATTACCTGGCCGAGTTGACACATTGGCCTAACCATCACAAATGGGAATGAATTCTAATGACTAATCTTGTCAGAACTGGGGAAAGTGTCATAGAAGAGGGGTCAATTTATGTGGGATTTGAGAGTTGTAAGAGTTTGGCAGGTATAGGTGGAAGGAAGAAGATTTTTAAGGCCTTTGTAAATTATGAATACACACACTGAATGGACTATTTAGGAAATAAAGTAGATGCATCCAGACTGCAGAAAAAGATGTGTACCTGAAGAAAGTTAAGTCTGAAAAGATACTCCAGACCAGAAACTGAGGTACTTTAAGTAATCTAAGGATCCTGACCTTGTACTACTGATAATAAGGTAGGCTTTAAAGCAGTCTATGACATACATCAGTTGCACATTTTAAAATATTATTGGCACAAAAGAAGAGAAATATATGAAGAAGGGAAAGATTGTAGAAAAATGGTGGGCAATTAGGAAGTCATTTAGATACAATTAGGTGGAAATGACATGCATTAGATGAAGGCATGCCAGGGAGAGTTGAGTGAGGCAGGGGGTGCAGACAGTTTACTTGGGAAGGAAAGATTCTGTTGATGTCATTGAATGGTGTATTAGGGTAAGAAAGGAGTCAAGGATTGTTAAGGCAACTGGAAAGGCAGTAAAGTAGTCATGCTAGATAAGAAATAGTATTGAAGAGACAGGCTGCTTAATTTTAGACATGTTGAATCGGCTGTACCATGGAACCTTCAGATGGAGTTGCTCAGAGGGCTGATGAAAATATTGACTGGGAGCTAAGGAAGGTTAATGCCAGAGATACAGAAACTGGAGCGATGTAAACCTATGACTGCTCTATAAAAAAATTAATGGAAGCTCCATTAAGTCTTTAAAAAGCACAAGATTTTAAACTTGATGAATCCCAATATAAAATTTTAATGGTTCATGCTTTTTGTATCCTTTAATTATTTTTTCCTCCTCAAAAAAGATGAGGTTTTATTCTCTACAGGTGAATGACATTTTCTAGAAGAGGGAATAAAGTGAAAAGGGCAGACCTTGAGTGTAAACCACACTTACGGAGTTCACCCAAATAACTGACTGACTGACTAACTATCTAACTAACTAACTAATTAGAGGAGGCTGGAGAGGTTCTGAGAGGACAGCTGGAATGAGTGACACTTGTTCATTTTAGAGTTTGAGTGGGGAGAGATCTGCAGCACTACTGAGAGAGTAGTATGAATAAAATGAAAACGGAAAGACCCTGGATATAGAAAAGGGGAGCTTTAGTGATAGTTTTTCTGCTCAGGAGATGGAGGCAGAAAGTTCCAGACTTGATTACTACTCTAAGAAGGCTAGCAGTCTAGATAAAGAGAGAGGACAAGGGTGAGTAGGAACAGTCACAGAAATTCCATAAATACCATTGTGAGTAAAAGAGGTGTACTTAATAATAAATACAGAAATGCCAGCCTTGAGACAGAATCTCGATTTCAGCATTATTATGTTCTAATTGTATTCTAATTGTAACAGTTGTATTAACCTATCCTTTAGGTCCCCATCTGCTGATGGAAATGAAAAATATCCAATGGATAAATACTTGAAAGTCGGCATTATTCTCTCTAGAATGTACATCACCCATGACAACATTTAATTCTGTGTTTGAGACAGTGCTGTTGGGAAGTATGCTACTAACCATGCTTATCCATGATCATTAGCATCATTGCCACAGTGCTACTATGAAAGAAACAGGCTTTGGTTTAATCTTTGGGAGACCCTCACTTTGCCTTGTTTCCCCTCCACTAGCTGGTTACACCATTTAATTATTGAGCTACAATGCAAATAATGGCTGTGAGCCGTGTCATAATTGCCTCCCAACTCCCTTGAGAATCAGTTATTTTTTTGTCCCTGAAATTACAAATGTAACTGAAATGTGGAAAGAGATGGCTCATATGTAAGATCAAAGCCCTGTCGTGTGACTTTCTATTCTGAATATATCTTTCACCTTTAAAATGATTTTTTTTTCATTTACACTTGTACTTAAATCTTTGAAATATTCTGACTCTGAACTGGGCTTGCATTCTAAAACCGTATGCTGGCTATGTGCTTATAAATGTGGACACATGGCCACTCTGAAGGTGTCGGTCTGATGGAGCCCATGTTTTCAATCAGTTTCCAATTTGAGTCAATGTAGGCCTGAGGCATGGAGAAACCTTAAGCTTAGCCAAGGCGAAGACTTTAGCATTACCCATAATGGCAGCTGGTAGTATACCTGTGGCTCTGGGAGCTGAAGTGGATTTTATCATCTGACCCAAATTTCTGAAGATGAATTCACCTTGATTTCCTGCTATTTCTAAAGCTGAATATTTTAAGTGGCATGTGCTGGTTATATTTTAACTAAGAATTGGGAACCTAAGCTAAAAATAAATCTACTGTCTGTTAAGCAAGGGTACTGCCCACCACAGCATGCTATCTTGCTGATCTGTTCTCAAAAATTCTCTTCATCCATTTTAAGCAGCTCTGTGCCCAGGACAAGCCCAAACTTTGCTATGTAAAAGTTTGAATCTTTAGTCTTATATTCCAGTCCAAACCACACACACATCCCAATATCCCTAAACTAGAAATACTCCTGTTTTTATTGAACAATAAAGTTTAAATAGATGTTTAGTATTCTTTGGCTTTAAAATTTTATTTGATTTAATCTTTTATGGTAAGTTGGATTTCACACATTTTATTACATCACATAAATATGCTTGATGCGCTAACTAATGCAAAAATCACTTTAGACACATGCAAGTGTGTTTTTCTACACGCCTGACTGAGCTATCAGTATAGTTACCAGGGTAGACAACTTCTGAAATGGCTCCCAATGATCCCCACCTCCTGGTATCCCTGCTTTTGTTTACTCACCTCCCTTCAAGAGTTGGAGCCTCTTGGGCTAAATCTAGTGATTTGCTTCTAATGAACAGAATATGGAAAAAATGAAGGAGTATCATTTCTGTCATTAGGTTAGCAAGTTTTATGTTACTAGCTTTGATGAAACAAGCTACTATATTGAGAAGGCCCACAGGGTAGGGAACTGAGGGTCACCTCTGGCCATCAGCCAGCACAGAACCTAGGTCCTTCTTGACAACCACATGAGTGAATTTGGAAGTGGATGCTTCCTAGGTAGAGCCTTCAGATGAGAACCCAAACCTTATTATACCCTGGTAAGAGATTGTGAAGCAAATCTAAACTGTACCCAGATTCCAGACCCACAGAAACTGTGAGGTAAAAAATGTGTTTTTCTTTTAACTAATCAATTTTATTGATACATATTAATAAAGCATAAATCCATTCAGAGTGTACAATTAATGGTATTCGGCATAATCATAGTTGTGCATTCATCACTTCAATCATTTTTAGTGAATTTTCATTATTCCAATAATAACAAGAATAATCAACAAAAAACAAAGAAAACTCATCATGTCTCAGTCTCTCTATGCTTCCCATGCCATACATAGCTGCTATTCGATTCCCTTAAGTCTAGTATATTTGTATGTATATCTTGTAAAAACAGTCTTATATATGCAATATCACCCATATTCGTGCTTTATATAAGGTTCCACTATGTTATACAGTCCCATGTTACATTTTTCAGCTTTCCTTCTAGTAATATACATGACCTTAGACTCACCCTTGCAACCACTGTCATAACCATAAAGTAGGTCTGCTAGTTATGAACACTATAATGAGCCGTCACTATTTCTATTCATTTCCAAAGATTTACAATCTTTTCACCAATTCTGTAAGGATTAACCCTCAGCATTCCATTCTCTACCCTCATTCTATTTTCTGGTGACTTATATTCTAATTATTAACTCCATGAGTTTACATAATATATTTCGTTCATAATAGGGCAATCATACTGTATTCGTTCTTTTGTGTCTGGCTTGCTTCATACAACATAATGTCTTCCAGAGTCATCCATGTTGGCATAGGCTTCATGACTTCATTTCTTCTTACCACTGCATGATATTTCATTGTGTGTATATACCACAAGTTGTTTATCCATTCATCAGTTGATGGACATCTGGACTATTTCCAACTTTTGGCAATCGTGAATAATGCTGCTATAAACATTAGTGTGCAGATGTCTATTTGTGTCACTGATCTCAGTTCTTCTGGGTATATACCTAGTAATGGTATTGCCAGGTCACATGGAAAGTCTATATTCAACTTCCTTAGGAACTACCAAACAGTCCTCCACAATGGCTGTACTATTTTACATTCCCACTAACAGTGAATAAGCGTTCCTATCTCTCCACATCCTCTCCAACATTTATGCAGTTTTCTGACTTTTTAATAGTGACCATTCTAACAGGTGTGAAATGATATTTCACTGTAGTTTTGACTTGCATTTCCCTAATCACTAGTGATGTTGAACATTTTTTCTTCATGTGTTTCTTTACCATTTGTATTTCTTCCTTGAACAATTTTTTTTTTTTTTTTTTTTTT
>JAQZBX010031992.1:0-26066 GCA_029593785.1 Cabassous unicinctus
AGAGAGGAACCCCAGAAGCCTGAACCCTGGCAAACGCCGGCAGCTGTCTTGCTCTAACATGTGGCAATGGACTGTGGTGAGAGAAGAAACTTAACGCTTTATGGCCTGGTATCTGTGGACTTCTACCTCAAATAAATACCCTTTATAAAGACCAACCCATTTTTGGTATTTCACATTAGCACCCCTTTGGCTGACTAATTTTAATTTTTTTATCTTGTTTAGTTTTTTTAAAGTTTAAAAAATATATGATGTAAAAAATTTCAAACAGCATGAAAGGTTTTAAAGTAAAAGACAAAATCCCTTACTCCCATTCCCAGTTCCAAATCCCCACAATTGACTTGAAAAAACAATTTTTTAAAATATTTTTAGGGTAGGCAAGGGAGTAAAGAGTTTATTAAGAAACAAGAAAAGAGTACACAGTCCTAGACATGGGTGCAGGTGTGCTGCAGGGGCAGATGCGCGTGTGTGGCCCCAGTTCAGACCTTTTAAAAGTCTTTCCTCCTGCCTCTTCATAATGTTGGGGAGGGTATCTACCCCCCACAATTGACTTTTAGATTCTTCTGGTAAATAACAGTAGCTACCAACAGTTAGAGGTTGGAGAGTATTTGTTAGTTACCCACAACCCCAACCGACTTCTTCATGTCTTAACCTCATAACAAGTTATAATGAAAGCAATTCTTAGACACATGTAGACATTTGTTAAACATTTATCAGCAAGCCCCTGCCATCACAGTCCTTCAGCTTTGTACATGGGTTCATGAAGTCTCAATTCTTTGGGTGACTAGACTTTGCACAGAAGTGTCATTCAAGGCAAACTTGACAGACTTCTGGAGGCAGGGTGATGTTGTTTGCTGGTAAGCACCAGGTGATCAAATAGGCAATCATCTGCATGCATGGCTGCACATGGGACTGTTTGGGATCATCTTGGGTGCCGTTCCAAAGAGTGAAGAATGAGGAACTCCCTAGATTCTTACACCTTTTTCAAGCAAGGTTGCCAAGTATCTCTAAAATAATTCAGCCAATCTCATAGCCTGAATATTGCAGTTTTCACCAATGAGAATCCACTTCCAAGTCTATCATATTAACCTAACTTTAACAGATAAAAAACATTTCTAACATTTATTATTCTGCTTACTAAAACCTCTGGTATTGATCAAAGATAAAAGCAACTGAAACACTTAGATTGAATGCACCTGGAACTCTAGCGAACTATCCTCAAATGTGCACTCCTGATCATAGCAACTGATCTCAGAGCAAGTATAGCATAATCTAACAAATGCACATATAATAATTCATGGTCTTTGGTGAAGTACTTTAAAGTAAATTTTAGACATCACGATGGAAGTAATTCCTAAAAAAAGAGAAAGTTGTGCCCTCTTCCCTCCTGAGACATAACTAAGCAGTCCATACTGCTCCCAACCACTTCATTTTCACAGATTGTTGCAGAAAGAAAAATGATGGTGGCAGGAAGAACAAATGTAAAATATCACTCTGGTCTCATTCTCTTTCTCCCTACTTTTTACTCTGAAATAACAAAGATTTCATATTTCCTTCATTGGGTATTTACTGAGTATGTACGATGTACCAAGCCCTGAGCTACGTATATTCTAGCAACAGCAAGCATACCCAGAAACATGCATAAGCATTTCACACAGTGCCTGGCATATAGCAGGTGCTCCATAAATGTTTGTTGAATCTGCTAGGAACTTACTGGATCTCCAACTACATCAATTAGAATAAATGATTCTAAAGTGCCCCCAAGAATCTGCATTCCTTATTATTACATATTTCTAAACATTTGTGTAACAAAATAAAGATTTGAATTCTGATTTGTAGTCTCTTTCTTTGCAGTTCAGACACCAGCAGAATCAGTAAAATAATAGTGCATGGTGGGCAGGATTTTTGATAAAATGTGTTTGTTTAAAAAGATATGTAGATATATAGATAGATACAGATATATTCTAATTTTAAAGAAGAAGTAGAGAAAAAAGAAACAAGGAAATCCCTCAAAATACTAAAATGCAAGGCAGTATCACGTTATCGTTTTTGGCATATGTAAATTTCATTCTTTCTCCCCTCTATTCTCTGCACTGGTGAGGTTATTTTCATGGTTGGAAATTAACTATTAATTCATTCAGCACATATTTCCTAAGTGACTATGATAAGCCAGGCATGGGGTATTCAACAATGAATAAAATAGACAAAATCCCTACCCTCATGGAGTTTGCATACAAGTGGAGGTGGCAGAGGGGAGATAGTTAATAAATAAATGATACATACTATAATGGGTGGCGGTAAGGTCTAAAGGAAGAAATGATAGTAGGAAAGGGAGATCAGAAAAGGTTAGTATGAGATGGGGGTCAGAATATGCCGCACTGATAATGCATTATTGAGAAGAGACCTGAAGAAGTAAGGAAAGAAACCATTGAGAAAAGGAACCATGAGGAAAGGAACCATGGGAAAAAGAGTGTTACAAAAAGAGGAAACAGTAAATGCAAAGATTCTTGGCAGGGAAGTGATTCAGATGAGGATGGAGGAAAGAAAGTCAGAGATGGAGTGGGAGGGCTAAAGCATGTAGGGCCTTTTGGGTCATTGTAAGGACTTGGTTTTTCTTTCAAGTGGGGAGCTACTTGCGAAGCCTTTAAACAGTATTGAACTGAAGACAACATATTATAAGAGGGTCATTCTGCTGCTATGTGAAGAATATTCTGTAGGGAGCTGAGGACCAAAGAGGGGAGACCAGTTTAAAGGTTATTTCAAGAGTCTAGGGACTAGAACTAGGGTGCTGGTGGGGAACTGGTGAATATTCACTGGACTGGAAATATAATTTGAAGATAGTTCTGACATTGTTTCCTCAGAGATGTAGAATGGGTATATGAGAGAGAAGGTAAGGTAGACTCCAAATTTCTTGTCACAGCAACTAGGAGAATGGTATTTTCATTTCAGATGTGCATGAATGTGGGATAAACAAGTTTGGTGGTACAGTGGGTATCGGCAATTTGAGTGGGACCGTATTAAATTTGAGATTCCAATTGGAATCCAAGCCAAACAGAGACGTCAAGTAGGCAGTTGGATATAGGAATATGAAGTTCTAGGAGGAGGTCTTAGATATACTTTTTTAAAGATATATTTTTGGAGACACCGGGGTATAGGTAGTATTTATTGCCATGAAATTATATGAGCTCACCAAGGGAGTGAAAATGGATGGAGAAGAATCCAAAGGACTGAACTCTGGGTGCTCCAACATTTAGAGGTCAAGGAGATAAGGAGCCAACAAGGAGGCAGAGAATCCACTCTCAGTGAACTATGAAGAGAACCAAGTGGGAGTGCATCCCCAAGAGTTATGTGAGAAACTATTCCAACAAGGCAATCATGGTAGATGCTGTCAATTGCCACTGATGGGTCAAGTAAGAATAAGATTTGGACTGACCACTAACCATTGGATTTGACAAGGTGGGGGTCAGGGAGGATCTTGAGAAGCTGTTTTGGTGGTTGATGGATATAAATTTTTGTTTGGAGTCAGTTCAAGAAGAATGGGAAAAGAAGAAATGAAGGCAGGAAAAAGAAAAAAATTTTAAGAGATTTGCTGTAAACGGGAACAGAGAAATGGGATTTTGGCAGGAAAGGAATATTACAAAATATTTCTTTATATGCTGATGGCTGATGGGAATGTTCCTATAGAGAGGGAAACAAGATGTTGTAAGAAAGAAAGATGAGTTATGTCTCTGGATAGACAAGAGGGGTTTTGAGTCAGTGCACAAGTGGTAAGTTTGGCTTTGGATAGGAAATCATACTGTGTATTTGTAGTAATAATAAGGCAGAGTCTATGGACATCAGTATAAGTGGTTGGATAGCTGTGTTAGGTGAAGCCTGTGGAAATTCTCTTCAGATCACTTCTTTTTTCTCAGGGATATAACAAGAAAGGCCATCAATGGGAAAACCACAGGACAGTGGTTGGAATTTTTAGTAGAGAAAGCTTGTAAAATCTAGAAATTATAGAAAAATGAGAGGAATTGTAGGACTGCTTGCTGGCAGCTCTAATATCTGGCCTGAGGTTGGGCATAATGAATTTAAAATGAGATCAGTAAGTATTGTTACTTATTTTTTTCTAGCCATGTTCAACTCTTTGGATGCAGATGTGTATTAGGCTAAGTGTGAACTATATAACAAGGTGAGCTGAGTGAGTTCCAGGAGAGTACAATGAAGAGAGAATGAGAAAAGAGAGAGCATTTATAATGATTTTCAAAGAAACACTGCCATGCAAGGAAGGAAATGTGGCCATAACGGACGTGAAAGACACTAAAAAGGTGGTGAGATCAATGCATTGTTGGTCTTGGTGGGGAGGTCTTGGAATTGTTGAGTAGAGATAGTGAGATTTACTCCCCTTTCTCTAATTCTCCACATCCACACCATCTAATCCTGTTGACGCTACCTCCTAAACAAATATACAGAATCTGAGCACTTCTCACCATTCTCCCACATTATTACCTTGGCCCAAGCCTTCATCATGTCTCACCTGGATTATTGCAATAGCCTCCTAATGAACTTCCTATGTCCACTCTTGCCCTACCTGCACCCCATTCCAATGTTATTTTCCACATAATGTCCACAGTAATTCCTTTACGAGATAAAGCAGATCAAGTCTTTTGCTAAAAACCTTCCCCAAAGTACCCATCTCACTCAGAGTAAAGACCAAAGTCCTTCAATGACCTACAAGACCCAACATGAACTGTAACCTCCCTTGCCTTCTCCTCCCTGGTCTTCTCTCCTACTCCTCTCCTACCCCACCTCCTACTACTCTAGCCACGTCCATCTCTTTCCTGTCATTAAATCCAACATTTTACTCTCATCTCAGGACATTTGCACTTGTTTTTTCCTCTACCTGGAACACTGTCTTCTGCAATCTATATGGCTTGCTCCCTTATTTCAAGTCTTTGCTCAAATGCCACCTTCACAATGAGGCTTTTTCTGACCACCTGTTTAAAATTGTACTTTGGGGAAGTACAATGGAGACATGCAACCACTATGTGTTTATCTCATTTGGGGCATTGAAGGGCAAAATTTCCCTTATTCTCTAACAAATACATAAAACAAACTAGCTAAGTGAGAAACAAAGATGAATTTTTAACAAGAAATTTGCAAACATTTTGTATGTTCCTGTTCCTTTTCACTCTTCCCCACTTTGTTGCAACCTGTAGCTAAATATTCTGGGGATAAAGCACACAGATACTGGTATGACTGATTAAAACAATAAAAACAATAGCCACAATCTATAAATTCCATCTGGAAACAAAATCAATTCTTGGTGATGTTAGTGGGTCTTAGTATTTTTCCAAGAGTCAACCATAAATACTGTGTTTAGAATTCTTAGATTATTTTCCTTTCTCTTTAAAACTTTGTAGAGGGGAGCAGATTTGGCTCAAGTGGTTGAGTGCCTGCTTCCCACTGGGAAGTCCTGGGTTTGGTCCCCCATGCCTCCTAAAAACAAAAACAAACAACAAGCAAACAAAGGGAAAAAAACCAACTCAGGGGAGCTGATGTGTCTCAGTGGCTTGAGTGCCAGCTTCCATATATGAGGTCCCTGGTTCAATCCCTGGCCCCAATACCTCAAAAAACAATAAAACAAAACAAAACAACTTTGTAGACATTATTCAATTGTTTTCTTATGGTTATTGTTTTAGTTGTTGTTGATGTAAGTGGAAATATGAGGGCAGTTTTATTTTTTTCTGTTTACTAATTATTGTTATAATTTAGAAAAGATTTTCTAGGTTTTACCTAACAGGGATTATCTTTGCATTTATCTTGCCTATGTGGAAGTTTTAAAATTTGTGTCTGTGGGTTTTTTCACTTTATGATAGTTTTCTTCAACTGTATTATCCTTAGCTGTTTCTGTTGCAATTGATCTAGAGCTTCCTTTGGAATATCTGTAATTCTTTATTTAGCTTGTGTCTCTGATCTTTGTTCTCTGTATCTATCATAGTCATTATTTCTTCTTTTATCTCTTTCCTCTGAATTCTGGGAGATCTAATGGTTGCATTCAACATTACTGATAAGATTTTCTACAGTGCCAATTTTGCTCTTACTAACTTCAGTAAAAATTATATTTCTGCTACTTCATGTTAGATTTTTCAATAAAGCATTCTTATCACATACATTCCCATCTTTTCTTTACATTTTAGCATTATTTTTATGTCTTTAGTCTCTTATTTCATAGAGATAATGCCAAATAGTTTTATAAAATTTTCCTGTAGTTTCAGTAATAAATGAATGTGATTCTGAATCTACAAAATAAAATTTCCTTCTGTGGTTCCACAGTAGTAGTGCATAGATCCTATGTTCAGGTGTTCTGATGCTCAGACTTGAAGAGACCTGAATAGACCTGCTACTCAGCAACAGGTAGATCAGCAGGTAGGTTACCTGCTGGCCCTGTCTCTGGTCATTTGGGGGCTAGGTGGACATCTTAGCTGGCTTAATTCCTATTGTCTTAGGCTGTTTTCTAGTTTGGCTTGTTGAATCTGAGCAGATGTAGCAGAGACTCAGTACCCACTCAAGTCCATGTGCTCTCCCACATTTCCCAGCTGCCCTTGTAGTTGGGTTGACAGTGTTACTGTGCTCTGGGTAAGAACATGTGAGTTGAAGTGGTGTGCACCTCTTTCATGCCTGGTCCCTGGCCCTATAATTGTGTACATGCTAGGGGTTATTAATATTATAAATCTTTTCAAAGAATGGATTTTGGACTTTGTTGAATATCTTTGCTAAATGTTTCCTTTTTTATTTTATTTATTTCTTGTAGGCATATCTTTCTTTTCTTACCGGGAGGTCCTGGGTATTGAACCATGGTCCCTCCATATGGTAGACGAATGCCAAACCTCTTGAGCCACATCCGTTTCCCAGTATTTTATTTATTTCTGATCAATTATTTATTATTTCTTCTCTTTTATTTAGGTTTAATTTATTCTTTATCTAGCTTCTTGAGTTAGAAACAGAATATTAATAATATTTCTTCTCTAATATATGAATTGAAGGCATTTTGATTCCTTTTACATTTTGCTTTAGCTGCATCATGCAAATTTTCATGTTATGCATTTCATTAAGATTTAATTAAAATATTTTAAAATTTCCATTGTGATTTCTTCTTTGACTGATAATTATTTTAAAATATTTTTTTTTATTTTCCAAATGTTTATTTTTATTCATCTACTGATTTCTAGTTTAATTTTATATATTTTTTATTATTTCACTCATTTGTAATTTACATAGACTTGCTATATAAACTAGCATATGGTCTGTATAGGCAAAATTCCACTGAAATACTCTGAAGGTATTGGCTGAAGTGTTCTACATATGTCAATTATGTTAAGTTTTCTCTTTCTGTTGTTCAAATTTTCTTTATTATTACCGAATTTTTTCTTGATCTATCAGGTAATAATAGAGTAATATTAGAATCTCCAACTAGATTGTAGATTTTATCCTTTATAAAGTAAAGGCAGCAAATTAACAACTTTTTGTGAGATCATCAGAGAACTGAAATTTCAAGAGAAACCATGATACTGAATAGAGAAATGTATATCCGCAGGGAGACAATTGTCCCAAGCATTTGTTTATCTGGAGCAGAACCTGCCAGATGCTATATAAACAGGTGGTAAAACTAAACAAATTGCTAGAAGCTGTATGTCAACTAGCATGAAAGTTCTTTAGGGCCAGAAATATTAGAAAAGTTCAACCCTTTTGCAGGGATTTCCTCCAGGAATGCTACCAGGCTTTCACAGGGGGAGATGAGGGAGAATACAGAGAAAAATATACAGGAACTGTAGCCACTGTGAAATATTCCCAGGCCCTCTTCATTTTTGAACAAAAAAGATTTAATCTGCTGGGAGAAAGACATGACTGGAGGGCACTAATGAAATTCCATTCCGGCTAGAGAAGGGAACTCTGCATAGTCCCAGAATCCTTGTCCCACTTAAAAAAAAAAAAGAAAAAAAAAAAAAAAAGAATAATCTGCAGGGGTGAGGACTTCAAGGACATAGTCTGTTAAGCAAACACTGGAGGGTGACTTCTATAACCAGGAATAGGAGGCAGAGGGGGAAAAACTCTAAAAGAGAAAGAGAAACTCTTATGAAGGTCATCCTAGCACTATTGTGCACTCCAAAGATTAATATTTAATCAGAGTGCTAGAGATTAGCCGCCCTTAAGCCCTACCATTAGACTAACAAACTTCATTAATAGAAGTAGTGGATCACAGCAGAGAGAGCTACAAGAATCAAACACAGCTCAACTCCTAGCCAGATTAACATAAATCCCAACACTAAAGCCCTATTTACCTGAGTACATACTGCCCTATGCAACATGTCCGGCATTCAACAAAAAAGTACAAGACTTGCCAAACAACAAGGAAAAAACACATTCTGAAGGAAGAAAGAGTCAGGCTCAGATATGATATAGATGCTGAGATTGTCAGACAAGGAATTTAAACAACTTTGATTCAAATGTTAAAGTCTCTAACAGTAAATATAGACAACATGCAAAATCAGATAGGTAATTTACTAGATATATAGAAACTATAAAAAAGAATCAAATGGACATGCTATAAATAAAAAACACAGTAACAGAATTGAAGAATGCCTTTGAAGGTCTCATTAGAAGACTTGACAAATCTAAGGAAAGGATCAGTGAACTGGAAGATAGGTCAAAGATATTATCCAAACTGAAATGCACATACAAAAAGAATAAATAAAATGTAACAGGGCATCCAAGAACTGTGGAACAATATCAAGTAATGTAACAAATGGGAAAGGGGCAGAAGAAATATTTTAAGAGATAAGGGATGAACTTTTTTCAAAATTAATGACAGACACCAAACTACAGATAGAAGAAGCTCAGAGAAGATAAAGCAGGATAAACAACTAAAAAAAGGCACACTTGGGAATATCATATTCAAATTGCAGGGAAAAAAATCCACCTTACCTACAGAGGAACAAGGATAAGAATTATGGCAAATTTCTTGTCAGAAACAATGTAAGCAAGAAGAAAATGGATTTTAAAGTATTTCAAAAAAGAAAATAATCTGTCTGCTCAGAATTCTATATTCAGTTCAAATGTCCTTCAAAAGTGAAGGAAAAATAGTGACTTAGATAAACAACAAAACAGAGGGAATGATTTGCCATCAGACCATAATATATATGATATGTTAAAGGGGGTTCTTTTTTTTCATATAATACTTTACTTTTAAAGAAGTTTTAGAGTACAGAAAAGTTACCTAGAAAGTATAGGGCATTTCCAAATATCCTACCCCCACATTTTCCCCTATTAATAATCTCTTACATTAGTTTGGTACATTAGTTAAAATTGATGAACAAATATTGAAGCATTGCTACTAACCAGTTCATTGCTCAATCTGCTTCAGATTGAGATGGGGTTTAGATTTTTTGGGGTAGATGGAAGAAGCTGTTTTGCTTGCCGTTGTAGATACTCTTTGTTTTTTGGAATGGAATTCTCTTTACTCAAGTATAGGAACCTTTCTGATTTTTGCATGAGGGTTTTGTATCCTGCCACTTTCCTGAATTAGTTTATTAGCTTTAGTAGGTTTCTTGTAGATTTTTAGGGACTTTCTCTATATAAGATCATGTAATCTGCAAATAGTGAAATTTGTACTTCTTCCTTTCCAATTTAGATGCCTTCTGTTTCTTTTTCTTATCTAACTGCTCTGGCTAGAACTTCCAGTAGAATGTTGAATACCAGTGGTGACAGTTAGCATGCTTGTCTTTTCCAGATCTTAGAGGGAAAGCTTTCTTTATTTCACCACTGAGCATGTTAGCTATGGGTTTTTCATATATGCCCTTTATCATACTGAAGAAGTTTCCTTCTATTCCTATTTTTCTAAGTGTTTTTATTAAGAAAGGATGCTGGGTTTTATCAAATGCTTTTTCTGTCTCAATGGAGGTGATCGTGTGATTTTTTTCACCTTCATTTTGTTATTGTGGTGTTTTACGTTAATTGATTTTCTTATATTGAACTACCCTCGCATACCTGGGATAAAACCCACTTGATCATGGTGTATAATTCTTTTCATGTGTTATTGGGTTTGATTTGCAAGTATTTTGTTAAGGATTTTTGCATCTATGTTCATAAAAGAAATTGGTCTGTAATTCTCTTTTTTTTTTTCTAGCATTTTTATCTGGCTTTGGTATTAGCCTCCTAGAATGAGTTAGGAAATGTTCCCTCCTCTTCAGTTTTTTGGAAGAGTTTAATCAGGATTGTTATTAATTCTTCTTGGAATGATTAGTAGAATTTACCTGTGAGGCCATCTGTTCCTGGGCTTTTCTTTTTTGGGAGATTTTTGATGACTGATTCAAGATCTTACTTGTGATTGTTCTGTTGAGGTCTGCTACTTCTTATAGATTCAGTGTAATTTGTTCATGTATTTCTAAGAATTTGTCTGTTTCATCTAGGTTGTCAAATTAGTTGGCATACAATTGTTAATAGTATCCTTTTATGACCTGTTTATTTCTGTGGGGTCAGTTTTGATGATATGTATTTGCATCTTCTTTTTTCTTTGTTAGATTAGCTAATGGTTTATCATTTTTATTCATCTTTTCGAAGAGTTGGTTCTTTGTTTTGTTAATTCTATCATTTTTTAATTTTCAATTTCATTTATTTCTGCTCTAATCTTTGTTATTTCTTTTCTCCTGCTTGCTTTGTGATTAGTTTGTTGCTCGTTTTCCAGATCCTCCAGGTATGCAGTTAGGTCTTTGATTTTAGCTCTTTCTTTCTTTTTTAAATGTAAGCAGTTAAGGCTTTTGCTCTCCCCCTCAGGACTGCCTTCACTACATTCCATAAGTTTTGATCTCTTTTGTTCTCATTTTCACTCATCTCAACATATTTACTGATTTCTCTTGCAACTTTTTCTTTGACCCACTGATTGTTTAAGAATGTGTTTGTTGATTTTCCAGTTGCCCACCTATTATTGATTTCCAGCTTCATTCCATTCTGGTCAGAGAAGATGCTTTGTACAATGTTTTTTTCAATGTTTTTTAATTTATTGAGACTTTTTTGTGAGTCAATATGTGTTCTATCCTGAGAATAATCCATTTGCACTGCTTTTGGGGTACAATGTTCTGTATATGTCTGTTAAGTCTAGTTCATTTATCATGCTATTCAAGTTCTCTGTTTCCTTATTGATCATCTGTCTAGATGTTCTCTTTGATCAGAGTGGTATATTGAAATCTCCAACTATTATTGTAGATTTGTCTATTACTCCCTTCAATTTTGACAGTATTTGCCTCATGTGTTTTGAGGCACTGTGGTTAGGTGCATCAATATTTATGATTGTTATTTCTTCTTGATGGATAGACTCTTTTATTGACTTTCTTTGTCTCTTATAACAGATTTTTACTTAAAGTTTATTTTGTCCAATATTAGTATAGCTATACCACATCTTTTCTGGTTACTGTTTGCATGGAATTTCATTTTTCAGGATTTCACTTTCAACCTATTTATGTCTTTGAGTCTAAGATGAGTGTCTTGTAAACAACACAGAGTTGGATCACAATTTCTTATCCTTTCTGCCAATCTGTGTCTTTTGATTGGAGTATTTAATCCATTAACATTCAGTGTTATCACTATAAAGGCAGTATGTACTTCAGCCATTTTACCCTTTGGGTTTTATATGTGGTATCTATTTTTGTCTCTCTTTTCCTTTATTACAACCTCCTTTTTTTGTATAGTTGATCTTTTGTGATGTATCTGACTAATCCCTTCTTAATTTCTGTTTCTATATGTATTTTTAAATACTTTCTTTGTGGTTACCCTGGGGCTGACATGTACAATCTACATCTCTAACTTACTCATTTGAAAAGGTACCAAAAAACTTAGCTTCAATAGCATGCATATTCTCTGAATCTTCATTTCTCCACACTCTTCCATGTCACTCTCTCCTGTCTTTTCCTTTTGATCAGCAGAACGCCCTTTAGTAATTCTTGTAAGGCACACTCTCTCTGACACACACTCTCAGTTTCTGTATTTCTGTGAATATTTAAAACTCTACCTCATTTTTGAAGGACAATTTTGCTGGATAAAGAATTCTGGCTGGCAGTTCTCTTTTGGTAACTTAAATATATCATTCTACTGGCTTCTCACTACCATGGTGTTTGAGGGAAATTGGCACAAATTAGAAATTAGTCTTATTGAGGATCCCTTGTATGTGATGAATTACTTTTCTCTTGCTGCTTTCAGAATTTTCTTTTTAACCTTGGCATTAACATTTTGATTAGTATGTGCCTCAGAGTAGTAGTAGGTCTACTAGGATTTATTCTGTTTTGAGTACATTGAGCTTCTTGGAAATGTATATTTACATCTTTCCTGAGTTGGGAAATATTCAGCCATTGCTTCCTCAAATACCCTTTCTGCGTCTTTTCCTTCTCTTCTCCTTCTGGGACACTCATCATGCCTAGGTTTGTGCACTTCATGCCGTCTCTAAAACCCCTAAGACACTGCTCAAGTTTTTATATTTTTCTGTCTGTTCTTCTGACTGTGTGCTTTTTTTAAAAACAATTTATTGAAGTATATCATTCATACATGAACATACATAAACAATAAGTGTTCAGTAAACATTGTGAACTTACAAAACAAACATGAATAACATCATACAGGGCTCCCACACATCACCTCACCACAAATACTTTGCATTTGTTATGAAACATTTGTTAACAAATTATGAAAGAGCATCATCAAAGTATTACTACTAACTATAGTCCATATCTTACTCCCCCATACATTTTTTAAAGGATTTATTTATTTATTTACTTTTATCCATTTTTACCACCACCCCCACCTTTTTTTGCTGTTTTTGTGTCCATTCGCTGCGCAATTCTCTATGTCAGTTTCCTGCCCTCTCTTCTCATCCTTCTCCTTCTGTCTTCACTGGGATTCAATCCTCAGAACCTCCGATGTGGGAGAGAGGCGTCCTACCGCCTGCACCTCCTTACTTCCTGGTTTTTCAGCGCATCTTGTCTTGGCTCTCCCGTGTCACTCTCCTGTTATATCATCATCTTACTGCGTGGCTCGTGGGGCCTGACGGTGCACCTGCACATGAGGCCTGATGACGAACCTGCTCACGGAGCCTGGTGGCACACCCATGCATGGGGCCTGGCAGCCCATGTGCCTTCTATATATATATATATTTTAATTTTTACTGGGTCCTGGGGATCGAACCCAGGTCCTTCCATATGGGAGACAGACACCCAACCATTTGAGCCACATCCGTTCCCTTGCTGTATCTCCTAAGGTTGACCAAAGATACCTAGAGTTACAGTCATTTCCCATACAGGATGGTCATATAATAAATCAGGCTTAGTTTATCACCAGTATTCTAAAAACCAGACCTAGGGAGAAGAACTAGGTCTGGGGACACATACATGATTTCTACTGTAGCGAATGTTTAGCCTACCTTGATTATCACAAAATCAGGACAGTTAGAATATTTGCAATGACTGTGTGGTTTTGATTAGTCTGTTTTCTAGTTCACTGATTCATTTTCCTGCCTATTCAAATCAGCTATTGTGTGCCTCTAGTGTGTTTTTAATCCCTACTATTGTGTCTTTCATCCCCATAATTTCTGTCATATTTCTTTTTATACTTTCAAATTCTTTTTCTTTACATGTTGTCTTCTTAATATCCTTTATCTCTTTATGCATATTTTCCATAATCTCTTTAAATTAATTTAAGGTATTTGTTTGAACTTCTTTGATTAGTTGTTCCAAATTCTGTATCTCCTCTGAATTTTGTATTTGTTCCATTGTATGAGCTGTATCATCCTGTTTCTTAGTATGGTTTGAAATGTTTGCCCATGTCTAGACATCTGATTATCTTGATGAGTAATCTCTGAAGGTCAGTTTCTCTGTCTTGTCTAGGGTTTTATTGTTGATTGGATTTGTGTGAATGCTCTTCTCCGATGCTTGGTCCAACTTATTCTGGACCTTAATAGCCCAAGTTTAACTGATCATATTTTCTCAGTTCTTAATCTGATATGTGGTACAATTTTTAAGACTGCACTTTTGTGTAATTGTTTTACCTCCAAGAGAAAGCTTTTTTTCCTCTCTTCTTTCTCTGGGGATCTTTATCTTTTCTGTTTGTTTTTGTGCAGAATTTTCTCTCCAGATCCTATGATTTCTTTGAATTCTGTTCCCCACTAAGTGCCCCATTTTCCTTATACTTTTCTGTTCTGGGACCCTACAGTTTTACAGCAGTTCAGTAAATGGAATTTGTCCTTATATTCACTGAATTTCTGAGGAAGTTTTTTTCAGGGGATGCCTACATCACCGTGTTCTACTTTTACTTTTGAATGACATTTTACTAAGCATAAGAATCTAGAGTGACAGTTATTTTTTTCATAATTTTGAAGATGTCATTCTATTTTCTTCTGCCTTCTTTTGTAGTTTGTTGAGAATTCACCCATAAGTTTTAGTGTTGCTCCTGTGGAGGCAAAATGTCATTTTTCTTCTGACTACTTTTAAGATTTCTTCTTTGCTTTTGCTATTTTTCAATTTATTTTATTGTACATAGTTTTCTTAATCTTAGAATTCATAGATGCTTTTTAACATGAAGCTTGATGCCTTCTGAAACTTCTGAAGTTTCTGCCTTTATCTTTTCAATTATTGCTTCTGACCCATTCTCTCTCCTCTTAGGTCTCCAATTACACATGTATTAGACATTTTCATTGACCTTTCTATGTCTTTCACACTCTTTTCTGTATTTTCATCTTATTTTTCTCTTTGTGCTTCAATATGAATATTTTCTATTGTCCTACCTTCCAATTTACTAATCATCCTCTCTGCTGCAACTAGTTTGTTATTCAACCCATCTATTCAATTCATAATATGAGTTATTGTGTTTTTGTTCAATGCTAGTATATACATTAGATATGTTTTTATGGATTTTACTTTTCTGGTGAAATTATTCATATTTTAAAATTTTTCTTTAATGTACCATGACTTGTTTATCTACCATAAGAGACTTTTTGAAAACATATTTTAATACTCTTGAGAAAATATTTAGAAGTGTAATTTCTGGAGTATAGGTATGTTGTATATTTAAATTTATAAAAACCTTCCAGTTTTCCAATTAATATATGTAAGCTCCAGTTGTTCCAGATCTTCACCAACATTTGGTGTTATGTCTTTTTAATATTAATCATTCCAGAAGATGTGAAATTGCACATCCAATTTTGATTTGCATTTCCCCCAATGACTAATGATTTTGACAATTTTTTCATGTGCCTATTGGCTTTTTGTATAATTTATTTTCAAAGTATCTGTTAAAATTTTTGCCTGCTTATTAATTGAACTGCTTGTGTTTTAATTATTGAGTTGTAAGTTCTTTATAGGCTAGATAGAAGTCCTTTGTCACATATATGTATTGAAATTATTTTCTTCAGTTATGGCTTATATTTTATTTTTTAATGGGGTCTTTTGATGAGTGGCAGCTAAACTAGACTCAAATCACATTAACAGAAATTTAGAGATTCAAAGTTTGGTTTTAATCCTTTAAGCACTATTATTCCCATATTACTATTACTTTTAAGGCTTGGCTCTTTAGGGCATCAAGTGGAAATCTCAGGTTTTTATCAGGGTCTCTCCTTCTTGGGCCCTGAAATTAAATCTTTGTCTTCTATTGAAGTGAGTCTCCCAAAAGCCCTTCTCAGCTTTGCAGCCATGGTGTTTGGTTTTGAAATTGGCAATGACTTGATTTCCCTCTTCTTCTGGAGTTTGAACCTACAAATTCTCACTACCTTGATAGCTCTCTGGTTCTTTCAAACAGATTTTAAAATATTTGGTCCATTTTTTTTCTACTAATACTCTGCCTGTCAATATGAAACCACTTAAACAGCCATTGCTGTAAGTGGGACTTTACTTTAAAGGTATTTAGTAGGAATTTGGGAGAAGATTTGTTAGGGACCACCATACAAACAATTTAAACTTGGAATTTTATGGCATGATTTTTGAAGGAGAAATCTTAAAATTCTTTTTATTCTAACCTGTTAATGCAGCATTTCATAATGATGCTTAGAGTAAAAATTGAAAATATTATAAGCCAAATTATCACATGTATCAATGAAATGCTACTTCATTCCTCCTAGCAATCTTTTATACTAAAGAATATGATATTTCCTGTTTCTAGGCATGCTTTTATTTTAATGGAATAGTGGTATTGTTGACAAGATGGGGAGAATATACCTTTCAATACTCTTAAGCTTCTTTTAAATCAGTTTCATTGACTTTCTCCAAGGAAAGCAAAACAAAACTTTCATTGCATTTTATGAGTTGTGTATTTTTAGTAATGACTGGATAATAGGTTCAATTCTTAAATAGTTTACCAAATATCTGGTAAACATACTTGGTATTCAAAACCAATATCACTGTTGCACAAAACTTAGTTTTCCTTAAAAAGCTCTGACTTGGAATTTTTTTTTCTCTTGATATTCTGTGCTGCTTTAGGTAGGATTTTATTCTTGTCCTAGTTCTAGCTACATGGAACTAAATCCCTGACATGTGCCACTCTTGGCTGGTGGCCTAATCAAGTGGGATTTACTTCAAATTAGTTATCATATCCTTCTAATTGCAAAACTTCCCCCCAGATTGTGGCAATGGGCTGTGTATAAGTTCTTATTTTCTCTCTTGTTATGAGTGTTTATGTTTTACTTTGTCTTCGAGATGTATTTTAGTAAGAAGTTGGGAAAGCAGCTGTTTTTTAATGTATACTCATTTTCAATCAAAAGTGTATATCTTCAATCAAAATGGTTTTTATAAAAATGAAAAATGATCATTAGATTAAAGTTAATGAAAGACTGTGAGCCAAATTATAGTATATTTTAATTTTTAAAATGCCAGGCTCTTCCAATGAACATTTTCAGGCAATAAATGACTTGCCCCAAATCCTAAATTAAATAGGCAATTATCTCTATTTGTTTAGGAAAAAATGGTCACTGGTGGTGAACAAATAACCTGCTATTTTCTGGGCTGTGGTAAAGCAGACTAGGCTGCCCTCTGTAAAATAATACACTGAGGAGTTCAACCTTTGAGGCTCTGTGAATGACACACCCATCCTTATGGAATGCCATATTCAGGGTTGCTTCTTCTGATCTTATTCTAGACACTATTGCCTTGCCTTAGAAACTATGTAACATTCTGTTGCTTCTACAGCACAAACAGAGGCTCAAGATTCTATAAACTGAAGATGAATTAAAACAGTTAGGAAAAAGAGAGAGAGCTTGCCAAATAACAGAGCTAGGCAAACTCTCAAATAGCTCAGCCCTTTCTAACATTTGTTGTTAGCCATTCTGCATGTCACTTCCTCTGTCATCAACAAAAGGATGATTTCTCAAAATCCCATCATAATGAGTAGCTGAACAATGCCAGCATTCCTTAGTAAATAAATATTTCAGATTTATAGCGTTTCTTAGTGGAACATTTCCAATCTCTAGCAAATAATTTATGGCAAATATTAATGGTGTTTCTTGTTATGGAAAGAACCATTTAGAGAAAGAAACAAAGGCACAGAAAAGGCCAAGAATATGTCCAAGGTTACAAAGCCATTGGTTGTAAAATCTGAAAGCTAAACTGTGGCCACTGGCTCCAAAGCAGACCCTTTACTAACCACCTTTCAGCAACTGTATCTAGGATTGAAACTTTTGGATCTTTATCCCCAGCTCTAGGTTAAAAACTGCCTAAAAACTAGAAACATAAATTAGAACCACCCTAAGTGTGGGTAAATTTCTCCAAGATATAAGGTACAAATATATAATTAAAGATTTGCCTTATATTTTGATTAAGGCACTGAAGGTACCTTTCAAAATGCAAATATTATCTGGGAGAGAATTAGTAATCATTAATACTGCTGAAGTATTGTAATCATTAGTAAACATTAATACTGCTGAAGTGTACATAAGCAATTAGATACCCTAGCCATTCATTTGTAGGGTCCTGAGGAAATGGGAATAAGACAGGTGATTTGATGAGAAAAGAATGGTGGACTGAAAGAAACCGGGCACAAAGTACTATGTATTGTATGATTCCATTTATATTAAATGTAAATAAATCAATTTATAAAGATGGAATTAGATTAGTGGCTATGTAGGGCTGGGGAAGGACAGAGGGATTAAAAGGACAGAGTACTGCTAAGGGGTGTGGAGTTTTTCTTTTTGGAGTAATGAAATTGTTCTAAAATTTTTTGTAGTGATGAATGCCCAACACTGTAATTATAATAAAAGCCATTGATTGTATACTTTGGACGGATTGCAAATAAAACTGCTTTAAAAAATAAAAAGAAAGGAATGGTGGAGCAAGATTTAGAGTACTGAGTCTCTAAGAATGAATTTTATTCTGATATCACAGAATTAATTTATTTACTAATTTACCTTTTTAAATTTTCCCAGCCTTTGCTGCTACTATTCTTTTTCTTGTATGCCTTACAGTTATTTTTATTGCCCCTCTTTTCCTCCATTACTGCTTTGCTTTTGGTTTAGATGATCTGTTGTAATGGGCTATTTTGAATTACTTCTCATTTCCTTTTGTCTGCACATTCTTTTTTTTTTAAGAGGAAAGTCATCTTGTGTGTGTGTGTGTGTGTGTGTGTGTGTATTTTTATCCTTCCCTCCTCCAGATGTTCTCTTGTCTGTCTGCCTATTTTTTTGCTCACCTTCTCCAGGAGGCACTGGGAACCAAACCCAGGACCTCCCACATGGGAGGCGAGTGCCCAATGGCCTGAGCCACATCTGCTCCCTGTGGGCTACGGTATCTGCTGGCTTGTGGCATCTGCATGTTTAGGCATCTGTTCATTGCAGCAGTGCGCGTCTAGCTCGTTGCAGTGGGTATGGCATCTAGCTTGTCTAGGACCCGAACCCAGGACCTCCCATGTGGTAGATGGGGGTCCAACTGGTTGAGCCACATCTGCAGCCCTATATTTTTATTAAATTAAAATTTTCTTATATCTCTTTTACCCTCAATCTAAGGTCAAATGTTTTATTTATTAAATTTTATTCCATAATTAAGAGATGTGTTTGAATATCCATGCCTTCATTTCAATTGTTCAATTGGTCAACAGTCATATACAAATAACTGTGCAAATGAAGAATATAAATAAATTAATGAATCAAAAAAATTCAGTTGGCCATAAATCTGAGGGTTGGTTTTCACTTTATTTTTAGAGACATTTTAGATTACAGAAAATTTTTATCGATTTTTTAAATATTCATGTACTTTTCCCTAAGTAAGGAGCCATAGGTGGACCCAAAGCAAGAATACCATAGAGTAAAAGATCAGAATGGAAAGCCCAACAGAAACAGAAAGGCCTTAGTCATTATTTCCCAGACTGTTGGTGGTTGTAAATTGTAGTGCAAAACAGAGTTACTATGAGGAATTGTTCTCATGGAATTGTCAATGTGGGAAGAGACCTGTTAAGAAACAGTGAAAGCTTGAAATCACTGAGAGACTGGGTGGGCACAGGACTTAGACAAGATGGGGCAACAACCAGGAACAAAATGAACTTTTCAACTTCATGGTTTTGCTGCAGTGTGTAAAAGACCCAACTGTATACATTGTCAATTGTCCATAGGGTACCTAGTCAATAACTGTAAGTAAAACTGACTGCTGTTTGTGAAATGTCCCCTTAACATTTAATATATTAAAGATAATAACTTTAAGATCTTCTAAATGGAAAACAATTTAAGCTCTGTAAAAACTGTTTTTGTCTTAAAAATACTAAAAGCTTCTATCTATTCAGCCAAACTTAAAAACTTAGACTTAGAAACTTACAAAGTCTCATGATTACTTTCTTCCAGGTTTCAATCCCTAAAGTTCACGGTTAACTTCTAAGATATTTTCCAGGTCTAAAATTGTATGTCTATGATGTCATCTAAATGTATCTTAATTATCATCTGATGAACCCCCCATCTAATGTTTTAATCTACTCTATGCTTGGATAGCTGTTGTGAACTCAACTCATCACATTCTGTATTGGGATAAACTTAGTTCTTAGAAAGTATTTTATTTTCAGTCTGTTTATAACTTCCATTAGTCTTATGCCTAGGCCTTGATTTCACAAAGACAATTCCATTTATTTCTTTAAAATATCTAAAACTCAGTTATCAGGTCTTCAGAGACTTGAATAGGCCAAACATTAACGTTCCTTGATCAATTCCTCAAATGAAAAGACATTGGTATAATTTTGGGTCACTTTTTCTCCCCCAAATTTTCTTTCTGAAAAATTTATACTTTTTATATGTTAAGCAATAATTAGTTTTTCAACAAGCCTAAGATTTAATATGCAAGATTCCAATTCCAAAACTAAACTGCTGTTTTTAAAATGTATAGTCATTTTAAATGATCAATAATTTTTTCTAGAATATAATTTCTTGAGCAAAACATTATTATCTTAGACAAATTGTTAATAAGCTTACAAAAAATAACATTTTTCATTCAATAGCTCTTCCTTTTGCCAGGCCCTGTGCTTTGTCTTGAGGTACAGTGGTAAATAAGAGATAGGTACACCCTCCAGGAGTTATTCTTGGGGAAAATGACAGAACAAGAAATTAGAGTTCAGTGTGTTAAAGGCTATAAAGGGAGAAGTGTAGTTCTACAGGGAAACATAGGACAGACATTTAAACAAATCATGGAGGTAAGGGGGACAGATATTAAGGGAAACTGAGATCTTAAGAGCGTGTAGGATTTTTCCTGATTGGGCCATGGTGGTGCTGTTGTGGGCAGAGTTGAATGGTATAGAGAATGTGCTTCCAAGAAAAAGGGTTATCAGGATAAAGTTTTGCAAACAAGAGAAAGGGCAAATTCAGAAAACTGCAGTTCATTATATATGACTTGAAATAGGGATTAGGAGAGAAGGAGAAGAAGAATGAAGAGGAGAAAAAAGAGTGAGAAAAGAGAGAAGATGAGAGAATTAGGGGAGGGGAGTGGAGAGAAGTTGAAGACCAGGATGAAGAGCTAAGTAAGGGCATATTACTTATTCCTTGTAAACCACATTAAAGACTTTAACTTTGTCCTGAGGACAATGAGGGAGAACTTAAGTGTATTAATTTTTTTTCATTTTAGAAAGATCACATTGGTTGAAGTGTGGAGAAAGGCTGAAGTGGATCAAGACAGCATACACAAATTAGTAAGTCATCAGAAAAATCCAGGCAAAGGATGATAATCACCTGAATTGAAGAACAGCTGTGAGAGGAGAGCTTGGAGAGAATTCAAACTGTACTACTGAAAAGAATCAAAGTAGGAGGAGAAAAAAAGGAGAGTCAGTGATGGCATGCAGGTTCCTGGCTTGAGCAACCAGATGCACAAAGATGTCATTCGCAGAACTGGGAAAAAGGAGAACTGATGTATTGGAAGAACATGATGTTGTTTTCAGTTGTAGATGTGTTCTTTGATTTGCTGTGGGGGAAAATGAAGTGAAATATATAGTAGTAGTTTAAATATAGGAGCCCAAAACTCACAAGATAGTTTTGGGATAGAGATAGATTTTAGAATCATCTTTTGAGTATGGATCTCATTGTCCAGGAAGATTATATAAAATGAGATGATTAAGAGCCCAAGGAAGGGTCCCCAAGAGACACTGAATGGTCAAAGAAAGGGAGACCTTCAAAACACTGTAAGTAATAGAGGTAAAGAAAAATGTACCACAAAATGAAAGTGAAAATAAGAAAAAGGGAGAAGGATAGAGTAGCTAAGACTGTTAAATGCCCCAAAGAGAGTTATCATTAAGGAACAAAAAATCAAAATGGTGGTCACTGAAGCTAGTAACAAGAATTCCCTTGGAAAACTGGAAGTGAATGTTTTGATAGGGGTGGTGAAGACCAAAGTTTTCCGAGTCTCGAGGTGTAACTAGAAGGTAAGGAAGTAAAGCAGTCTCTTAGGAGTCTGGCTGTGTGAGAAAGAGAAAGAAAGCAGAAACTTGACAGCAAGTGAGAATGGAGGTGAAGTCTTTTTAGAGTGGAAAGGAGTTTGACACACAAATGTGCTGATGGGAAAGAACCAGGAGAGAATGTAAGGCTGAGCATATAAAGGGGAGTAATGATGGAGGGTGTACCTGAGAAAGGAGGGAGAAATGAGTTACAGAAGACAAGTATAAGGCTAAGCATTGAGAAGGAGAAGGACATTTCCATTGTCATAGGAGAGAAGTGAAAGGGTTAGGTATATTTGTGGTTGAGTTTGCTAGTGTAAGCTGTAATAAGACGTGACTCCACTTTTCACAGTGAGATAGATAAGGGGGGTATATCAGTTTGAATTCTCTGAAAACAGATACCAAAGTGGAATTAGACATTCAAGAAATTTATTGGGAAAGAAATACTGGTGAAGGATAAAGGGAAAGGAAACCAAGGATAGGTTGGGAAAGACTTCTGGTCAACCAAGATGACAACCAAAAATGCTCCAGGGTTCCCTTCCTCCATAAAATCTTTGAATGCTAGCAAAATCTGGCAGACCCATTTCTCTCAAAACTCTGGAAAACAGTTAAAGTGTTATAGTAACGAGGCAGGTGCCAAATCAACAAATTGCAGCTATAAAAATGCTTGTGATGTCCTTGATGGTCCCATCCCACTCACCTCCCCACTGTGAGGTGGAGATGACCTACATTCCCATTGTGAGTCCCTCGCCCTGTTCTGAAAGGAGTAGAGGAACCCTTGTGAGCATAATGTGGTGTCTGTATGTCAGTGCCAAATAGTTGGATGGCAGCCTGAAAGACTGAATAAGGACACTTGCTAAGGCTTGCCTTTCCAGAAAATGTCCTGTAGGCAGAAGTAGCTTGTGGACAGCTAAAGCAATATGAGAAACAATTAAGTCAAAGTGGCCTGGGGCAAAGGATTACCTGTTTTAAGTCATACAGCAGAGTACTCTGCAGAAAGGGTGTATATTTATTTCCTAGGGAATGGACAGGAAATTTGGATTCTTATAACAAGAGAATTCCTCAGGCCATGAGCAAGTGCAAGCTCAGGACAAGACACATTCAGAAAAGACAGAGAACTCACACTTTCGCCACAGGCTGAACTTCCTGATAGGAAGTCTAAACTCTGAAGAAGAGCACCAGCCAAATCAGAGCCAATTTTCAAAGATGATGAAAGGTACTTCTAGCCTTGGTTGGTTTGTTTTTGTTAAGACCTGGCATTCAATGAAATATCTGTCATATCACTAGCTGGATATAAAATTAAGGAATAGACAGTGCAGGGACTAAATCTACCAGACAAATAGTAGTCAAATTGCTGAATGCCAAGGATAAGGATAGTGTTCTGAAAGTTTACAATTAAATGCCATTTTCTCATCAGAAACCATGGATGAAAGAATGGAATGGGATGAAATATTTAAAGTGCTGAAAGAAAACAATTGCCAACCAAGAATTTTATATCTGGTAAGATATTCTTTCAGTAATGAGGGAGAGGTTAAGGCATTCTCAGATAAACAAAAGCTGAGGGAGTTTGTCACCACTACAGCTGCCCTGCAAGCAATGCTAAAGTGTATTCTTCACACTGAATGTAAAGGACACTAGGTAGTGGATCAAAGCAGCATAAAGAAATAAAAATTTCCAATAAAGTTATTCATATATGGGTAATTATAAAAGCCAGTATTAATATGTTTTTTTGTTTTTAACTCCACTTTTGACTTCTTACAGGTTCTAAATGCTAGTACATAAAAATTAATGATAAATGTATGGTTTTAGATGTACAATGTATAATGACATAATTTGTAACAAGTACAACAAAAAGGTGGACAAAGGGATGTAGAAACAATGTGTATGCTATTGAAGTTAATTTGGCATCAAATCAAACGTGATTGTTATAGATTTAGGATGATAAAGTTAAGCCCTGTGTAACCACAAAGAAAAATATATAGAGAAGGTAAAGAGAATTGACTAAAAATAGTACACATACAAAAAATCAAGTTAATATGAATGTAGACATTAATGGAAGACTTGAGGGGCAAAAAAATAGATAAGACTAACAAAGATAAAATCACAAAATGGCAAAGAAAGCCCTGCATCATCAGTAGTAACTTTACATATAAATGGATGAAACTCTCTAGTCAGAAGACAGAGCCTGAAAAGGCAAATGCATAACATGTAATAATACACCACTGGTTTTGGACTCATAATGTATAAAAATGTAATTTTTGACAAGAACTATATAAAGTCAGATAGACAGAAGAGTAGAGCATAGTTTGTATACACTATTGAAGTTAAGTTGGTATTAAAGCAAACAAGATTGTTATAGATTTAGGATGGTAAATTTAAGCCCCATGGTAACAACAAAGAAAATATTGGAGAACATGCAAGCTCACAGACACAGAAATTACAGTATAGGTTGTCATGGGTGGTGGGCCAAGGGGAATGGGAAGTAAATGCAAAACACATGTAAAATTTCTATTTGGGAAGACGGGAAAGTTTTGGTACTGAAATGTGGTGAATATTGTGAATATGATTAACCCCATTGAATGGCATGATTGGGAGTAGTTGAGATGGGAAAGTTTATGTTGTATATATATTCCCACAGTTAAAAAAAAAAACAACAGAAGAGCAACTAAAGAGGCAATGACAATTAAATGCAATACATGATCCTGGATGGGAACTATCAAGGGAGGAGAAGAGGGTCAAAGGGACATTATTGGGATATATGAAGAAATTGGAACATAGATGGTAAGTTATATATCAATGTTAATTTTCTTGAACTTGATAATTGCACATAAGGTGGTTACATGAGTGAATATTCTTGTTCTTAGGAAATATATGAGGTGGTATTAAGTGTACAAGAAGCATGATATATACAACCTACACTCAACTGTTCAGAAAACGGATTGAAAAATAGATGATTGATTGATTGAACGAATGAGGTGGCAAATGTGGCAGAATGTTAAAAGGTGATTCTGATTATCTGGGGAGGGGTAAAGATATATTGGCATTATCTGTATGGGGTTTGTATTATTTTTGTGACATCTTGTAGGTTTGAAGGTATTTAAAAATAAAATGTTTCTTTTAAAAGGCGGAAATTGGCAGAATGGATAAAAAAACATGACCCAACTATATACTGTTAACAAGCAACTTCCTTAAATTCCAAGTCATAAGTGGGTTGAAAGGAAAGGATGGAAAGTAACACTCTATGCAAATCATAGCCAAAAGAGATCTGCGGTAGCTATATTAGATAAAATAGACTTCAAGTCTTTGTTACAAGATATAAAGAAGGACATTACATCCTGATAAAAGGGTCAATTCAGTGAGAAGACATAACCATTGTAAATATATATGTACCTAACAGCAGAGCCCAAAATATATGAAGCAAATATTGACAGATTTGTGGGGAGAAATGGACAGGTATACATTAATAGTAAAAGTCTTCAATACACTACTTTCAATAATGGATGAACATCAAGACAGAAGACGAATAAGAAAATAGAAGCATTGAACAATAATATAAACCAACTAGACCTAACAGACATCTGTAGAACTCTTTACCCAATAGCAGCAGAACATACATTCTTCTCTAGTGCACACAGATTACTTTTAGGATAGATTATATGTTAGGGAACAAAACAAGCCTCCATAAATTTAAAAACATTGAAATCATGCAGTGTATCTTATCTGACCACAATGGAAAGAAGCTAGAAGTCAATAACAGAGGGAGAATTGAAATACTCACAAATATGTGGAAATTAAGCAACACAGTTTTAAACAACCAGTAGGTCAAAGAAGAAATCACAAGGGAAAATAGGAAATATCTTCAGGCTCTTGAAAACGAAAACACAACATATCAAAACTTACACAACGCACCAAAGGCAGTGCTGAGAAGGAAATTTATAGCTTTAAATGCTTACATAAAAAATGAGAGAGACTCTAAGCCAAACTCAGCATTTGAATGCATTACCTTCCCCCCAACGTGGGACATGACTCCCGGGGATGAGCCTCCCTGGCAACGAGGGATTAATACCAAGTGCCAACTGGCAACATGTTTGGAAAAAAGACCTTGAATAAAAGGGGGAAAAGGTAAAGAGAAATGAGTTCACATGGCTAAGAGACTTCAAAGAGAGTCG
>JAQZBX010031993.1:0-26841 GCA_029593785.1 Cabassous unicinctus
AAAAAATCAATAGAGAGAATCAACAAAACCAAAAGTTGGTTCTTTGAGAAGACCAACAAAATTGACAAACCCTTAACTAGACTGACAAAATAAAAAGGGAAAAGACACAAATAAATAAAATCAGAAATGAGAAGGGGGACATTACCACTGACCCTGCAGAAATAAGAGAGATCCTAAGAGGATACTATGAACAACTTTATGCCAAAAAACTACAATGTAGAGGAGATGGACAAATTCCTAGAAACACACAAAACACCTACACTTACCCTAGAAGAAACAGAAGACCTCAACAAACCAATCACAAGTGAAGAATTTGAAAAAGTCATCAAAAACCTCTCAGAAATGAAAAGCCTGGGACCAGATGGCTTCACAGGTGATTTCTGCCAATCATTCAAAGATGACCTAATACCGATCTTTCTCAAGTTCTTCCAAAAAATTAAATAGGAAAGAATGCTACCAAACTCATTCTATGAAGCCAACATCACCCTAATACCAAAGCCAGATAAAGATATTATGAAAAAAAGAAAATTACAGACAAATATCTCTAATGAATATAGATGCAAAAATCCTCAACAAAATACTTGCTGTGGCAGTTTGACATTACTTATGAATTCCAAAAAAGATATTTGATTATGTTTGTAAACTGGTCTGTTCCTCTGGGTGTGATACTCTTTGATTGTATTAGATTCCGCTGAGATGCCTTTGATTAAATTATGTTAAGATTACCACTGATTCAACTACATCATTAGGGCATACAGGGCTGAATCCTTGCCCCCCTTGAAAGGCTATATAAACAGATGCTCAATTAAGAACATAGTAGTAGATACACAGAAAAAGACACAGCAGAGACAGAGAGACAGCTCATTAGGCATGGCAGAGGACCTGGGAAGAGAGATGAGCCGTAAACATTATAGGCTACAGCTGACCTTGTGAAGAGAACAGAGCAGCTGAGGCTGGAATGAAACAAGCTTCAGAGAGAGGGACAAACCTTATGCCAGCCTACACTGGGATTGGAAGAAGAAGGGACCACAGAGCCTTAAGAAGAAGAAGAAAGTCTGAATCCTCACAGATATCACCTGCCATCTTGCTTCAACATGTGGTCAATGACTTTGGGTGAGAAAGTACCTCTTATGGTACCTTGAGTTGGATTCTGTAGGGCCTTATGACTGTAAGCTTCTACCCCAAATAAATACCTTGTATAAAAGCCAGCAGAGTTCTGGTACTTTGCATCAGCACCCCTTTGGCTGACTTATACACTTCCAAACCAAATCCAAAAGCACATTAAAAGAATTATACAACACAATCAAGTGGGTTTTATCCAAGGTATGCAAGGGTGTTTCAACAAAAGAAATCAATTAGTGTGATAAACCACACTGTATCAGCTGAACTTGTGGAGAGAAGAGAACAGCTGAGCCCAGGAAGAAATGAGCCCCAGGGAGAGAGACAAGCCTTATACCAGTCTACAGCTGAGACCAGCAGAAGCTGGTACCACAGAGCCTGAAGAGGAAGCCTGAACCCTTGCAGAGACCAGCAGCCATCTTGCTCCAACATATGGCAACAGACATTGGTGAGTGAAATAACTTATGCTTTATGACCTTGTGACTGTAAGCTTCTACCCCAAATAAATACCTTTTATGAAAGCCAACAGATTCCTGGTATTTTGCATCAGCACCCCTTTGGCTGACTAATACACCCACCCAGTGCAGCCAGAACAGTCTGTTCAACAAATGGTGCTGGGCAAACTTGATAGCCATAACCAAAAGAAAGAAAGAAGACCACTATCTCACATCTTATACAAAAATTAACTCAAATGGATCAAGGACCTAAATATAAAAACAGCAACTATAAAACATCTAGAAGAAAATGTAGGAAAATATCTTCAACATCTTGTGTTAGGTGGTAGTTTCTTAAACCTTACACCTGAAGCACAAGCAGCAAAAGAAAAAATAGATAAATGGGACCTCCTCAAAATTCAACACTTTTGCACCTCAACAGACTTTGTCAAAAGGGTGAAAAGGCAGCTGATTTGATGGGAGAAAATATTTGGCAACCACATATCCAATAAAGGTTTAATATCCATGATATATAAGGAGATCGTACAACTCAACAATAAAAAGATGAACTATCTGTGATGGTTAGGCTAATGTGTGAACTCGGCCAGGTAATTGTGCCCAGTTGTTTGGTCAAACAAACACTGGGATAATTATAATACAAGGACATTTATGGGCTTTAGTCATCAGTGAGTTTACTGCATAGATGGCTGATTACATCTACGATCAACCAGAGAGATTGCCATCAGCAATTAGTGACATTTTATCCAATCAGTTGAATGCCTTAAAAGGGGAAGTGATTTCATCATTTAAAGAGAATTTCCCAGCTTGTCTTTGGACAGCTAAGATCTCCCAGAAACTCATCAAGGACCTTCATTGAACTTTCATCAGATCCCCTGGTTTGCAGCCTGCCTGCAGAACCTGGACTTGTGCATCCCCATGGTCACATGAAAGACTGTTATAAAATCTCATACTATTTACAGATATCTCCAGTTGATTCTGTTTTCCTAGAGAACCCTGACTAATAAACTATCTGAATGAAAAATGGGCAAAACAGTTGCAAAGACAACTGTTCAAAGAGGAAATACAAATGGCAAAGAAACACATGAAAAAATGCTCAACGTCACTAGCTATTAGGAAAATGCAAATCAAAACTACAATGAGATATCACTTCATACTTATTAGACTGGCCACTATTAAAAGTCGGAAAACTGTAAATGTTGGAGAGGATGTGGAAAGAAAGGACCTTTTATTCACTGTTGGTGGGAATGTAGAATGTTACAGCTACGGTGAGGACTGTTTGGCAGTTCCTAAGGAATTTGAATACTGACTTGCCATGGGACCCGACAATATGGGACCCAACTGCTTACAGTGCTCAGAAGAACTGAGAGCAGTGACACAAACAGACCACTGGACACCAATGTTTATAACAGCATTATTCACAATAGCCTAAAGTTGGAAATAGCCCAGGTGTCCATCAACGGATGAATGGATAAACAAATTGTAGAGTACACACACGATGGAATGTTATGCAGCAGTAAGAAGAAATTAAGTCATGAAATATATGACAACATGAATGAACTTATGTTGTATAAATAAGCCAGACACAAAAGGACAAATACTGTATGATTGTGCTATTGTGAACTAAATATATTATGTGAAATATGAATATGAGTAAAATTGCATATATAAGACCGTTTTTCTTTGAATCTGAACAAATGTAGGTTAATACTACAAAATGTTAATATCAGATCAAAAAAAACTATTATCCTATGTGAAGGAGACCAGACAAAAAGTACTACATATTGTATGATTCCATTTATATAAAATATAAATATAAATCAATTTATAAAGGTGAAATTAGATTAATGGTTATGTAGGACTGGGGAAGGAATGCTAAGGGGTGTGGAGTCTTTCTTTTTGCAGTAATGAAATTGTCCTAAAATTTTTGAGATGATGAATATAGATCATTGTGATTATACTAAAAGCCATTAATTATACACTTTGGATAGATCATATGATATGTGAATATATCTCCATAAAATTGCTTAATAAACAAATAAGTAATTGTGCAAGAATAGTCAGAAATAGCAGCTATGTACAGCAGAGGAAACAGAGAGAGATTGAGAGGTGAGGAATTTTCTTGTTTGTTTGTTCTTCTGTTTTTTGTTTATTATTATTGAAATAACAAAAATGCTCTAATTATGATTGACGTGATGAATGCACACTTACGTGATTATACCAAATACCATTGATTGTACACTTTGGATGAATTGTATGTTTTACTAATATGTGTCAATAAAATTGATTTGTTCAAAAAAAAATTAACTCTGGGATTTATTCCTTGAGAAGGCAGTTTCTTGACTTTGTAGCTAGCTGGTTATAAGACAGAGATTTTCTTGAGCTTCAGCCCTTTTATCAGGAAGGTCTGCCCAGGGCAAACGCAGTGTGCAGGGATTTCTCTTTTTTTCTTGGTCTATGTCTTATCCTGAGCTTTTGTTTTTAGCTGTTTTGGAGTTCGCTTGTTTACAGGGATTTGGTTGTCCCCTCTGTTTTGCAGGAGATATACTTCTCTTTCCAGCATGTTTAAAGCCAGTAAGTCTATTCCCCCAAAGTGTCTTCCTCCAGTTTCTTACATTCCTTTGATTATCTAATGCTGCTTTTGCCTGGAGAGCAAATTCTGGGAGAAGGAGCACTCCAGAGAGGGCTTTCCCAAATCAGCCTTTCTCAGCTGAAACAGGGCCAGGGACCCACGATGGTGGTGCAGGACAACAATAATGTGCCCTGGGGAGGGGATCAGGAAGAGTATTAAGAGTGCCTGCTTAATAGTTGTTCTGATGGAAGGACTGAGTCCTGGTGCCCCCTACTCTACCATCTTCCAACAATCCCTTTTAAAATCCTCTGTTCATGAAAGCTTATTTTAAAAATTGAAAATTCCAAAAGCCCTACAAACTTAATTTATAAGAGCTACAATTTTCACAAAGCCAGATAGTAATAGTATTATATTAGTAACCTTGGAAGAACCTCTGCTGAGGAAATTCCGGAGGGGATAACTATGAGGTTATCGTCCACATCTCAGACTCTGATTCCCTTTACACATTAGAAAGAAAGAAGCCACCAACCTAGGGAATGAGAAGAGCTTTCTGGTGTAATCAGGTCTCTTTCAGTTGTGCCTCCTTTTATCATCCCTCCTTTTATTAACTTTTTTGCCACCACTTCTGGAACTAATTTTCCTGCTGATGCACTTGAGCTAAAAAGCTCTCACATGTGGATACCTGACAGAGGAAAGATAGTCCATGGGAAGGGAGTACTGGAGAAATTGCAAGTGTTTTAATTCAGTTTCTAACAAGGAAAGAATCACAAAGAGTTCAAGAGTATTAAACATAAATTTTATTTCTCCCCACAATAAGCACAAGAAATGAAACCAGGAATTCCCTCTTCTGCCTAAAATACCTAACTTAAATATCTGAAAAATTCCAGAAATCTGGTGAGGGACCCTACAAGAGGAAAGAACCCCAAGTACCTATGGAGTATTTAATTTCAATTCTGCATTCAGAAATTCCACAGAGAATGATTTGGAGAGAGACAAGAACAGGTGTACAGAGACTGGGTAAGAAATGTTGGTGTCTTATCTGAGATATGGGATTGCCTTCCCTGCACACAATGCTTCTGCCAAAACTAATGAAATTACAGAATAGCTTCTCCACTGCCATGGTATTCCACACAGCATTGCTTCTGATCAAGGAATCCCCTTCACAGCAAATGTGTGGGAATAGGCACATGCTCATGGAATTCACTGGTCCTACCATGTTCCCCATCATTGTGAAGCAGCTGGATTGGTAGAATTGTGGAATGGCTTTTTGAAGACTAAATTATGTCACCAACTAGGTGGCAACTAGGGGGCTGTGTATGCTCTATCAGCGTCCACTCTATGGTACAGTTTCTCCTATAGCCAGGATTCACAGGTCCAGGAATCAAGGCATGGAAATGGGAGTGGCACAACTCACTATAACCCCTAGTGATCCACTAGGAAAATTTTTTCTTCCTGTCACTGCAACCTTAAGATCTGCTGGTCTACAGGTCTTAGTTCCAAAAGGAGGAGTGCTTCCACTAAAGAACACAGCAACAATTTCATTGAACTGGAAGTTAAGACTGCCTCCTGGCCACTTTGGGCCCTCATGCCTTTGAATCAACAGACAAAGAAGGAATTACTGTAGTGGCTCTGGTGATTGATCCTGACTCTCAAGGGGAATTAGGACTGCACCTACACAATGGTGGTAAAGAAAAGACACCCTAGGGTGTCACTTAGTACTACCATGCTCTGTGATTAAAGTCAATGGAAAATTGCAACAATGCAATCCAGGCAGGACTAACAATGGCCAGAATCTTCAAGAATGAAGGTTTGGGTCACCCACCAGGCAAATAACCATGACCAGTTGAGGTGCTTGCTGAGGGTAACAGGAACATGGAATGGGTAGTGGAAGAAGGAAGTGATAAATATGAACTTTGACCATGTGACCAGTTACAGAAATGAGAACTGTAATGGTCATGAATATTTTTTCCTTGTTTTGTTAAGAGTATGTTTATATATGTACATAAAAGGAATATCTTTGTTTTCTTCTCTATCCTTTCCCCTTATCATATGACATAAGTCGTATTAGTTTCATGTTGTATTATTTAAGGATGTCAATTTTGAGAGTGAATATTATCCAAGGACTTGCACCCTATTCTGGAGGGATCTAGTGTGTTTCCAGTTATATATGTCATATATGTTATTGTTTTTATTTAGAGACTAAGTATGGTTTAAGGTGATGTGTATGGCTGACAAGTTGACAAGGGGTGGACTGTGATGGTTAAGATAATGTGTCAAATTGGCCAGGTAATGGTACCCAGCTGTTTGATAAATCAAGCACTAGAGTAATTGTAATACAAAGTTATTTCGTGGACTTTAATCATCAGTAAGTTGATTGCATAGACGGCTGGTTATATCTACAATTAACTGAGGAGATTGCCTTCAGCAATGAGTAACATCTCATCCAATTAGTTGGAGGTCTTAAAAGGAGAAGTGATTTCAGCATTTGAGGAGAGAATTCCCATCTCTACTTCAGATAGCCAGGGTCTCCTGGGGAGCTTAACGAGGACCTTCTTTGGAGTCCCTGGCTTGCAGCCTACCCTACTGAATTTGAACTTGTTTATCCCCACCATCATATGAGATAATTTTATAAAATCTCATACTATTTACAGATATCTCCTGTCAGTTCTGTTTCCCTAAAGAACCCTGACTAATATAGCCTCCCTATGTAGCCCTGCCTCCTTTTCATTCCAGCACCTACTCTAGTTCACAGGGCTCTTCTCATCACCCTGTATTTACCCTGACTGTCAGGAAGGGATACAGCTTCCCTTTCAAGTATGCTCCCTGAGGTTTGCCATTTTAGGACCTTCCTAGAGACTTTCCATTCCTTCTTGCTCTGCCTCCCCAAGTACTCACGGCATATTTAATTTCAATTCTGCTTTCAGAAAATCCAAAGAAAGAATGATTTGGAGAAAGGCCAAAATAAGGGTATACAGAGACTGGTTATCTGGGTATTGTAGTAGATAAGAAGGTGACAGAGAAGAGAAGCTGAGAGATGTAAAATATACTGAGGGAGAAGAGTTAAAGGAATTTTGTGGGGGTATGAGATTGAGATTAGAGGTTTTAAGGGGAGATGAGTCTTAAGTGTCTGAAATAAGAACATGGATACTTCCTCCATGGTATTATGACGATAGAGAAACAAAAATATTTGCATTTGCATATAGGGTCTCCTTTCTCATTGCTTCTATTTTCTCTAGAGTTGGTATATCTTATCATTGGGAAAAGACTATATATTATTATCAGAAGATGTTAATCCAACATGAAAACAATTTGGGGAAAAATACAATGAGAACTATATCTCATTCTATACTCCAAAAAATATTTAGGTATATTAAAAGTTACATATAAGATATAGAGCAACAAAAAATGATAAAAAATATATATATATATTGACATGCATTACATCTTGTAGTAGAAAGGGAATAAAAGCAATTGCAGAAAAAAAAGAAACCATGAAAAAGGAAAAACAAATATGACCACATAAAATAACATATCTGTATAATAATAAAAAAAATATTTAAAAAATAAATGAGAACTAGGAAAACACTTGCACCCTATATGCATGAAAGAGTTTAATATCCTTGATTTTAAAAAAGTTCTTAGAAACTTAAGAAGGCAATCTGAAAATATGTATCAAAAGGCTTAAAAATATTGTATGTTATTGTTCCTCTAGTAATACATGTTAACACATACACACACACAAAGTCTTACATGCAATAATATTTATAGTAACTGTTTATAATATTAAAATGGGAAAATATAAATGTTCTCAAAGTTTGATCAAATAAGTTGATAGTCATTCATGTTGTAGAATATTATGCTAATGTTAAAATTTGAGTTATAGAACAATGTTCAATGACTTGAAAAATTGTTCTTAATAGTGCTAAATGGAAAAAAAATGACTTTAGGTCATAGTCTATTCCACATGATCCCAAGTCTATGTTTTACTGACTTGGTTAGTAGAAAGATAGGAAGTATATTAATAAAAATTAACAGCAGTTAGATAATATGTTTACTTTTTAAACATATATGTATTCTAAAATTTTTACAAAAATCCCTAATGCTTTTGTAACTAAGAAAAAATTACTGAATTGATACATAAATAAATCTGATTTTTCAATTCTCCTCTCTTCATATTTCATTTTTATACTCCACTATTTCTTTTGCCTTTCCCTTTCAATGACTCTTTCCTATTTTAAATACTTCATAGACAAAATGCTGAGCTTTAAAATGAAGGACACTTTGGAAAAGAGATGGTACACACATTTATATAATTTTTGAATGCAAGTAGTTCTGTTTATAAATTTTCCATAGTATTGAATTTTATGCAATTCAAAATCCTGCCTTTAACATGACTTTTTAATATAATGACTCTTCTTTACTTTAAAATACTCTATATTTCTCATTACTAAGGCAGATTTTTCTCTAAATCTGGGTTTACAAACCTAACTGCACATCAGAATCCCCTAGGGAGCATTTATAAATTACAAGTCCTGGGTCCCATCTCTAGAGGTTCTAAATCAGCTGTTCTGGGGCCCCTGTAGAAATCTGCTCTTCTAAGAAGTTCTTGGATGATTCTGATAATTAGATTAGCCAGGTCAGGAACACTCAGTTCTGAGTGATTAATAATTCTATTCTTTGAACTTGTTCCACCTTTCACCTATGAATAAAACTCACCAGTAACTCTGGGCAAGTAGTAAAATGCAGTGAGTACCTTTGAAAATTGACATAATTGAAATTAAGTTGGTCTAATGGAAAATTACAAAGTCATCTGCCTGGCACAATTTCTATATAGCTTACAGTATTAAAAAAAGTTACTCAGCAGGATCATGAAGATATTCTAATTCCACATTTATGATAGTCTTGTAAAGAAGAATCCTTCTATCATATTCTTAGAACAGAGTTATGTGGTAACAAAAGTTCTCTTGGACCATTATTGGAGAAAATAACTAAAAGCTGACATCTGTACCATTCTAAAAAGTAGACAGTTTCCCTTATTTTGTGATTCCTTATATTGTCCTTGAGAATTACATTCAACATTTAGTGTGAAAGAGAGGTCTAAGAAAAATCTTAATTACTGAATCAAAAAAATCAAATGATTACTTTTGTTGAGTTCATAAAATTCAGTGGGTTAAAATTTTAAAAAGCAAAATATGTATATCCAGGAAAAATGCTTGCATGCAGAAATTTCACCAGAAAACCAAAGTTCTTTTTCTTGAATGCAGCCATAATTTCTAATAGAATTAGAATTCTAAGTTCTAAAAATATACTGTGAAATACTGTGCATTGGTAGTTTTATAAGCAAAAAGTCAGGAGGCTAGCTATATAAAATTGATTTGTAGAAGAAATGACAGCAATCAAGAGGTATATAGTTGATGCTAGGTTAATTTAAGTAAGAGTAGTGCATCAGAGTCAGAGTCTCGAGACAGATTTTACCAACTGTCTAAGACCACACTCCTTTTATTCTAGAATTCTCAAAATTTGACAAGGGCTGAGACTAAGAAAAGGTTTGCAATATCTGGAGATGACATTGATGTTTAAAAGAAAGCTGGAGGTGGAACAGATTTCAGCACACCATCATGTCACTGTTGCACTCTTTAGGGGAACTAATTTTTTAAAAAGAAGCAGGAAGCTGGATGTTGAGTTTATAGGTGATGGGTGTCATTCATTTGAAACTTCAGTAGCTACAAAGATGACTTACAATTTATTTATTCAGCCATATGGAAAACGTTTTTTGTTTGTTTGTTTTTAAACAGAACAAAAGGAGAACCCTGCTTGGTATTCTGGAAAGAATATTAGGTTAGAGTTAAGTCATCTGAGTGCTTGATTCTGGTCTCCCACAAACTTTCTATTTAAAATTGAAAAAATCTCTTGCACTCTATGGGCATTAATTTACTGATAATTTATAGAAGCAGTATGGTTGTTAAAAACTTGGATTTTGGAGCAAGATTCCTGGATTGAATCTCAGTTATACCACTTATTAGTTGTATAAGCTTACACAAGTTACCTACTGTTTCTGTGCCTTGGTTCCCTCATGTACAGGATGGATATATAATAGCACTTACCTCATAGGGTTATTGAAAGAGACAAATGATTTATTATATGTCAAACACTTAGAAGAATGCCTGGAACATAGTAATTATTTTAGCAATTATATAATGAGAACCTTAGTCTATAATTCAGTGGTTTTCAAATTGCTTTTAGCTATGGGACCTTGGTTCAAATGAAATGCCATGCAGATGTCTGAATAATAATAATAATAAAAAGGAATTAGAGATGTTTTCATTGCAAAGGCACAGAGAAGTTGAGAATCATGCCTTCCATCTTCCTAACTCTTCCCAGGTGATCCTGTGGACAATATCACAGAAACCACAAAATATTGGAACACCATTTTAAAACACCAAAGAACCCTTCCATATCTGTCATAGCTTGTGTATCACTTGGAAATTGTGGTTAGTAATAGAAATCTGAAAACAGTGTTTTAAGCATGTGAGGATTCATATTATCATCTAGAAAAATTTCAGTGGTGGACAGCTAAAGCCTATATGGCAGCTTTCCAATGCCATCAAAAAACCATACTCCTTCCATCCTTCTGGAGGTGATCTTGACAGATTCATCAGATTCATGATCCAGACAGAAAACAAAAAGAAAGGAAGAAAGGAAAAATAGTATGAGGATGGCATAATGCCCACATATTTGGTTTGCAGTAGATGTTAATTCTCTTTCCCCCTTATTATTCTGAACCTCAATTTTTTCATCTACAATATGAGGAATTTAAGTCAAATGATGCCTAGGATTTCATAAAACTCAAACGTTCAATGAGACAATAAGAAAATTTCAGTAATTCAAAAACATCTTAGTTTCTGTTTAGTATTTATTTGTTTAGTATTAAGTACATGGCTTCAGGAATCAAAGCTCTTATATAAAAAGACCAAAAAATTAGTTCCCAAAGTTAATACATTTTGGGCCTATATTTTGCCCCGTTTCCAAACTAAATTTATATAACTGGAAAAGAGAGGGAGGAAAAAAGTTTTACCCTCATTCAGTACCTTTCACCTACCTCAGCTAAATAGAAATGACCAGTTCCCACATGAATCAGATTCCTTGAGCCCCTTTTGTTTAGAGGGACACTGAAATTTATAGGACTTTACAAATTAAGTGTAAGATGAAGTGTTTGTCCTGGATAGTCCTGAAGCTTGGGAAGCAAGGGAACATTAGATCAACAAACATTCACCAAGATGCTACTCTGTATCATGTCCCATATAAGGAGCTGGGTATTAAATGTATGAATTAGATCCCTGTCTTGATGGGAAGATAGGTCTGGCCTTCAAGTGTTTTGCTCAGGGCCACTGAACCGCTTGCACAAATCATATTAAGCTATTAGTTAAAATCCACCCTAAAGAATGAGCTACCAGACAGCTCTTCCTATTCCATAAGTCTTCTCTTCTTGTCAGTATTGAAGTCTAACTCAATTTCTTTGGACCAAAGAGACATCCACTCCTGCTCAATTCTGTGTATTCATAACACATTCAATGTTTTTACTAGGGCTTGGAAGCAAAGGATTTTGGTGAATAAAGTTTCTTTTCAGAGCAGGTATGAAAACAGCCCTGTGGGCTTTGTAGCAACATCAAATTTTGGAGGAAAAAAAAAACATTCCTGCCTATACCTTGGAGAAAACCCACTAACAAAGTGGGTTGAATTATGTACCCCAAGAAACAATTCTTAATCTTAATCAAGTCCCTGTTCCCTGTGGATGAGAACTCATTGTAAATAGGACCTGTCAAAGATGTTACTTTTGGTTAAGGTGTTGCCAGCTGAAAAAGATTGGGTCTGAACCCATATTACTGGAGACCTTGCAAAGAGAAGAAACTGGAAGGCAGAGTTAGAGAAGGCCATCTGAAGAAGCTAGAAGTCTGAAGAAACTGGAAGGACATAAGGCAGAGATACAAACCACAGAGCCCCCAAAGACTGCTTGCAGCCAGCACCAGACTGCTATAGACTCCAGGAGAAAGCAAACCATGACAATATCTTGATTTTGGAATTCCAGCCTCAAAACCATGAGCTGATAAATTCCTGTTGTTAAGCCCAAATCAGTTTGTGCTATATGTGACAGCAACTCTGGCTAACCAAGACACAAAGTCAAACTCCAGTTAAAAATCAAAGTGAGCATTGAGATGCTTGCCAAGCTCAGTTCTCCAACAGAAGGGATGGGAAATTTATAGGTTGTGTGTCATGTTCAGCTTAGCTTTTCACAATATCTGCTTCTCATAACATCTCTCTTGTTTCATTTTCTCTGTCTTTCTTTGAATGCCTAGTTTGCAGGCCTATGAAAGTGCAAAGCAGCCAGAGGTATCAAGATGAGCATGATCTTAACTTCAAATTAAGTACTGAAAAACCAAAGTCTTTTCCTTCCTCACATACAGTAGCTTTAGGAAGCCTGGGAGATGTCTTTATCACTATCCTTTGATTTTTTTCACCTACTTTATATTTTAAAATCAACACTTCTATCTCTGAACAAGATTGTTTGTTTTTTTGTCAGAAGTACTCTGGGTCAGGATATGATTTATGGTTGGGTAATGGGCAATAGAGCTAGAAGAAAAAAAGGTTATGCTTTATATCCTGGAGTAAACAGATCATCACTAATAAAATGTCTTGGTATCACTTGCTGTCATGCAGTGGACAAATCTAACACCTTCTGTGAGCTGCTCAGCAACCAAAACCCAAGGACTGAGATGTTAGTATTGCAGTTTCTAATCATTCACTAAAATTGAGGGGACTGAGTCTATGGCAGAAAAATATTAATCTGTGTTTCTATTCAGAAACGTCATGCCTAACAGTTCAAAACTAGAATTTGATGTTCAAATTCAATTCTCCTCTAGAGTTAGATGAAAAAAAGTAAATTCCAGGAAAATAAGATAAGTGTTAAAGAGATGACCCTAAAGGATTAAAATTCCCCTTGTAGAAAATGGGTTGAAGTTAGGATTCTGTTTTTAAAAAGTTGGGATGCTATTGAATAAGATTGCAAACAACTTCAAAAGGTAGATGGTGAAGTGACTGAGAAATGGTTTTTGAAGACTATAAGAGCCAGCTGAGAACTGTGTTTTGGAAATTAAAATTCTCATCTTCCATGAAATCAGGCATGGAGGGCAAATCATATATAGGGGTGCATGCTGACACATGGTTTACACATGTATTTCAGTAAAAAGGTCATAATTTTGTTTATAAAAAGGTCTGGATTAAAGTCCCTTAGAGTTAGTATTATACCTGGGTTTTTACTGTGTGTCCTGAGACTATGATTAAATATGATGAGGGTATTCAGAACTGGTAAAGTGGGAGTGAATGGGAAAGGCTAGATTCAGTGACAACAAACAAAACTGTTATAAAGAAGTAACAATAAATATTTACCCTTTAGATCTAGGGCTGTACTCCAACATCTTCCCAACACTAAAATATAGGTTTATGTAAACAGCAAAACATAGATATATTTAGAAACAGAAAAAAATCAGCTCAAGACAATATCATAACATATGGCTGCAATCAGGGAGAAAGCAGGAAGTCAAACAAGTATTTCAGGAATATCACTATGTACCAAAAGCATGACTTGGCAGTAACTCACATGAAGATCCTACTGCACTTTCCTTCTCTAGGAGGTGCCAAAATAAAGTATTTCGATAGTGGGGCATAACTCCCCACCTCTAAGTTGAAGTCCAGGGCAATTGTCTATCACCCAAGTTGCTTCCATTATGCTAAGTCATGTTTAATTAGTAAGGTTATTCTCTTTAGAATCCTTTGTGAGGTTGAAAGTTTATGGAAACGATCAATCTTTATACATCCACTAGTGTGGCCGGGAAAGAACAGGGATCTTGGAATCAGTCAACCTTGTTTGGAATTCAGCTCAACCTCTACTTACCATGTGACCTCAGGGAAAATATTTAAACAATCTTAGTCACTGCTTTTTTCAGCTTTAAACTAAAGACAGTAACAATAACAACTGTTGTCCAGAGTAGATGTTCCTGCAAAGAGTTTTGTGAGTGCTTTGTAAAAATGCCTGTGAACATACTTTTGTATACTCTAACCAAAAATTCACACATTTTATTTGATGAAGAAGAAGAAGAAGAAAATAGAATGAAAAGATGAGATTCTTATTGAGACAAGTATGCTAATTCACTGGTTATTCTTTTAAAATAGGCAATCTATGGGAATCTGTGGGCATTGTGTTCTTGAAATAGTAAAATGGATTTCTTCTATTTGCACCATAGAACCACTTTTCTTCCAGGAATGTCTGTAGTGTTAAGCCTACAAAGCAGGTAGGAATTTGAAAGACTGAAGAAAATGCAGTTTTAAATGTATCTGAGACACTTAAATATATATATCCAGCATTTAGTTACTGAAGGTCTAACTTGCAGAGTAGTTATGAAAATGGTTACTTGCAGCAGAAATTATTTCTTTAATTCTAGTGGAATAATAATATCCTTGTTATTCAGAAATGTCTGTCATACAAAGAATTTAGCATGCTATTAAGATAGCATGTCATCAAACACCATTTCCTTAGGGTATCTAAAATAGCATCTTTCTCCTAATGAAAGAAAAGAATATAAGTCTTTTGAATTACTGTAATCAAGTAGAATGACAGTGTTAAAAATGATAATAAGAACTAGAGTTTTCATATTCTTTTGTGTATATATGTTTATGTGTGTGAGTGTGTGAATGAAGGAAAAGGATATAGCCTTTTCTGGTGTAATGAATTTGAACAAGAAAAACTCAGCAAAGGATAAGAAAAGTGTTAGAAGAATATTAAAAAGAACCTATAGGTAATATTCAGGGAAGAATATGTTCCATCAAAATTCAACTCTCTTTTCTGAGCATTCTATGAATTTTTCTTTTATGATCAGAACAGGGAAGCTGGGGTTTTGAGCAAATGAGATGGCCTAAAAGGTGATGAGAATTTGAATATATGTTATATATTTTGTAAATATATATATATTATATAACTATATCGTTACAGTATAAATTGGCCTTTAAAACTTCTCTTCTATCATTCTATAACATTATAGGTTTAATAATGTTGCCTAACTTCTGGTACTGCTCTAAATTGAATGATGAAACTCATTTTGTAGCTTAGGTAAAATATGTTACAGCATATCTAGTTGTTATAAGTCCTACACACCGAATTTTGAAAATAAATAACAAAAGGATAGAAAACACTGTTCTTTGATAAAGGCAAGGGGGAAAAGTTCCTTAAGAGCTGGAAAGAAAGCAAGGGTGAGAGAAATTCTTCAAAACAGCAAAACAAAGAAAAGTGCAACCTGACCACAAAAAATGTTGAAACTTTAAGAAGAAAATCTCTGACCTCAAATGAGGAAAGGAAAAATTCCTCAAACTTGGATCAGAATCTGAAGTAACTTGGATGTACAAATGACTCATCAAAATGTAGAGCCTGACAGAGAATCGAGCAGATCTCGAGCATTAAAAATGTATATTAACTAAATGTTATCATTTATAGTCATGCTTATGTGAGATCTTCAAAGCTGAAATTATACCATGGACATCTATGAACCAAGAGAAAGATAAATGAAAGGGTAAAGAAAGGAAATATCAGGGAAGAGAGGAGTAAGCATGATTCACACTAGGTCCATATGAAAAAAATATTTGCGCTTGTCAGAAGCAGGTGAACTAAGTTCAATAAAGACATGGCAGGAAAAGAGTATCTCTGGTGTGATTGTTACACTGATTTGGCAAGAAGTGAAGTTAATACTTTTTATTTTTTAATATTCACTCTCCAGCGTAAATGTTGTCCATGGTCTTGCCTAAATGACATGATATGGCTCTAGCTTTTACAGAATATACAATTCAAAGTTCTCTGTCATCTAAAAATTGAGGATAGCTTAACAAACACTTAACGTTTTAACCCTCAACATTCCTGACAAATTGATGTCATCAAAGGAGTGTTTGGAGACAATTTAAGAAGGGAATAATTTACAAGGTGCAGGCAAACTCAGAGCAAATAAAGAAGAAAGGGTGAAAAATCCCAGCACTAGAGATTGTAAGAAGCCATTTTAAGAGAGCTAGCAAGATGCATAGCTGTCAGAGAGCCCCTCATTTCAGGAGCTATGGCCCTTTGTATTGGAACAAAACTACAGCCAAAACTATAATGAAGCAGGGATGTAGGGTAGACGGAAGGGAAGAGAAATAACAGGGCCTCTTTATCTTCTCATCCTCTGATTTCCTGCCAGTGCCTCCCTTGAACCCAAATGGAAAGAAAGGGGCAAAGGGGCCCATTGATTTAATCTTTACAGTGAAGCCCCCAGGGCACAGAGCAGGGTAAAAATAGAAGTATAAATTGGATTCAAAGAGTTAAATGAAGAATATCTTCAGAGTTGCGTCAGTGGTTTGCTGAAAGTCAAGAAAACCTTTGGGCAAAAGCCAGGCACATTTAGTCTAAAACTTTTTTGTGCATTGTTCATAACCAACTAACATAATGAGTTTAAGTCTAAAATGGTAAGTCCATTTAAAAAAAAATAGTAGATTGAATGCCCCACGGATTAAAAAGATGATTAAAAAGAATAATTATTTAACAGTATGTATTGGCATTTTCATTTTTGTACTACTATCAAAACAATAATATAAATGTTTATCTAGGCATGAGAATGAGTGATACTGACCTAGAATGGGAACAAAGAAAACATTAACAAGTGACAGCCTTGAATCTGGGGTAATAGAGACCGTGACATACTCTCAATACTGATTAGAGACAAAACAGTACAAAAAAATAGTGACAAAATTTTACATCCAGTTCAGGCATTTGTTTGCAAGTGGAAGTTCCTATATCTAAAGGGTACCTGAAAGTAAGCACCAGATATTGTAAGGCATGGAAAAGATGTTATATAAAGATCAGTTCGTGTTTGTTAATTAATGAGGTTTGGTCATAACTTAGAGAACATAATATAGTCAGGCTTCTAGTAAATTGAGACTAGAACACAAATAAATTAAGAGTGTGTTCTTCAATGTTCTGACCTCTAGTTTACCTCCATAAATTTCTGCTGAGGACTATGTGACAGATTCTTTTCCAGAAGTTAAGGACAGAGATGGATAAGTCATGCTTACTATCATTTAGCAGACTATAACCTAGTGGGGGAAATGGGCACTTGGACCATAATTCTTTTCTCTAAAGAGACCAGATGAAAGTACTGTGATGAGATTGGGAGAACATGGAAAATGGTCAGGACTGGGGATCATGAATACCTAAACCTGATTCTGCCACAGCCACCTTCCTCGAGGTTCCTGAGAAAGATTTATATATAAAGCATACCTGTTGAAGAAAAGCCTTACTGAAAACTTTGGCAAACAAATCCCAGTGTATAATCCTAGAAATGGATTCAAATTCAAAAGACTCCTGTATTAGTCAGTCAAAGGAGTGCTAATGTGAAATACCAAAAATGGGTTGGTCTTTATAAAGGGTATTTATTTGGGGTAGAAGTCCACAGTTACCAGGCCATAAAGCGTTAAGTTTCTTCTCTCACCACAGTCCATTGCCATCGTGTTAGAGCAAGACAGCTGCCGACGTTTGCCAGGGTTCAGGCTTCTGGGGTTCCTCTCTTCCCAGGGCTGCGTTTCTCTCTGGGCTTAGCTCCTGTTTCCTCCACAAGGTCAGCTGTAGATGATCAGGCGAACAGCTTGCTTCTCTTCTCCTGGGGCCTTCTTTCCAACATCAAAACTGCTTCTCAAAAGACTGCTTCAACTCTGTTCTTTGCCTTGCCTTTTATATTCGATTCCTCACCCACCAAGGGGTAGGGCTCATCGCCCTACTGACGTGGCCCAGTCAACGTCCTAATCATAACTTAATCATGCCCAGATTAACAGATCAGTTTACAAGCATGATCCAATTATATTTTTGGAATTCATAATTACATCAAACTGCCCAACTGCAACAGCTCCTTTTGCCCAGCCTAGCCAGGCCTAAGTGTTCTCCTTTGAACTGGAATTGGTTTTCAAAGGAAATGAAGGAAGCAGGGAGGTTACCAAATTCCCAAAGGAGGAGAATTTAGTGCCTATTGAGCTATATCACAGCTACATATTAGACAGAGAAGCAAATCATAGAAATGGGAGAACCGAACCGAGTCTCACGACATAAACTCCTTTCCTCCTCATCCTAACATATCCAGCTTCTAGTCAATAATTCAGCCCTCATATCTATAAATATCCCTGTTTCTGTTATCTACTGCTGTGTAACAAAACACCCCGAAGCCTAAGGTCTTAAAAACAACACCATTTTATTTTCTTCCACAGTTTTTCAGGTTCACTGGGCTCAGATGGGCAGTTCTTCTCTTATACCTGGTGTTGGCTGGGGCTGTAGTGATCTATGGGACAAACTGGGCTGGAACACCCAAGATGGCTCATGTGTGTGGCTGGCAGTTGATGCTCGCTGTTGGATGGGAGCTCAAATGGGACTGTTGTCCAGGACACCAATATGTATCCTCTTCATGTGTACAGGGCTTCTCACAGCATGTCAGCTGGTTTCTGGGAAAGTATATCCCAAGAATATGCATTTGAAGAGGAAGTAGAAGCTCTTAAAGTAGTAGTGCTCATGACCCTGCAATACCACTACTGGGCATATACCCGGAAGAACTGAGAACAGTGACACGAATAGACATCTGCACACCTATGTTCATAGTGGCATTATTCACAATTGCCAAAAGTTGGAAACAACCCAGGTGTCCATCAACCGAAGAATGGATAAACAAACTGTGGTATATTCACATGATGGACTATTATGCAGCTGTAAGAAGAAATGAAGTCGTAAGCATATAACAACATGGATGAACCAGGAGGACATTATGGTGAGCGAAGGAAGCCAGACAAAAAAGGACAAATACTGTATGATTGGGTTACTATGAACCAAGTATATTATGTAACATATTGTATGATTCAAAAAAAATTTTTATATGTATCCAATACATTTAATTGAGAAATGTATGTTTTTATTCAACTGTATTTTTGTTTTATTTTAAATTATCGTTTATATTTTCAGTTATTAAATGTACAAAATAAAGTTAAAAAATAAAAAAGTAGTAGTGCTCTTAAAATCTTGGCCTGGAATAGACACAGTGTTCCTTTCTCTTCATTCTACTGGTTAAGCAGTCATAAGGCCAGCCCAGATAAAAGAGGAAGAAACAAAAATAGAATTCCCAGTCACCTTTTTTTTTCCATGGTGGTAACTTGCTTTATTTTTTTTTAATTGAAATAATAAATTTTTTTCTTTTAGAGAAGTTTTTGGTTTACAGAAAAATTACACAGAACATACAGAGTTCCCATACACATACAAACACACACATACACAAAGCTTCTCCTATTCTTAATTTCTTACATTAGTGTGGTATATATGTTACAATTCATGGACCAATATAGCTACATTATTAGTATCTGAAGTCCATAGTTGTTGCGGTTTGGAGCTATGTACCCCAGAAAAACATATTCTTAAACTGAATCCATTCTTGTTAGTGTGAACCTATTGTAAGTAGGACATTTTGATGAGATTACTTCATTTAAGGAGTGGCCTACCTCAAACAGTAAGAGTCTTTATTTTTTTTCCTTTTCATTTTTTATTTTTTAAAAGATCCTTAGATTGCATAAATGTTACAGAGAATATATAGGGACCCAGTCATCTTTAGTTTACCATAATCCCTGAACATACAATATTCATATCAGCACACCCAAGCTAAGGGTTTGTCAATTTTCTTGATCTATTCAAAAAATCAACTTTCAGTTTTGTTGATTTCTCTATTGTTTTTTTTTGTTTGTTATTCTTGCTCTCAATTTCACTTATTTCTGCTTTGATGTTTATTATTTCTTTCATTCAGCTTGGCTTGGGATTAGTTTGCTGTTCTTTTTCTTTAAGTTGTAAGAAATGAAATAGCCATATTCATATTCCATATTCTCTATAAAAGGCATTTTGTTAAATGATGGGTTAATTCCATCGAGTTTTCATTTAATCACAGCTGAATCTGCATTTTGGATGAAATTATCCCTTCCAGATTCAGTGAGGTTAGACTTAGCCCTGGGTTCCCTTGACTTGCTTGCATGAATTCAACTCATTTTGAGTATCTATTTCCCTTGATTCCTTCTTTTTCCTCCTATCTTCTTGCATTTCCAAATTCTGATTCATATTTAATCAGTCAGTAAGTGGGCAATTGTTCCCCAGTCCTTAACTGGTATGCAGTATTGGCCACTTAACATTATCTAAAGCAACAAGAGAAAAGCAATGCATCACATATAAGGGAACCTCAATAAGACTAAGTTCCAATCTTTCATCAGAAACCATGGAAGTGAGAAGAAAGTGGTAGGATATAGTTAAGGTACAGAAAGAAAAAAACTACCAGCAAAACTGTCCTTCAAAAATGAGGGTGAGTTTAAAGTCATCACAGACAAACAAAAACAGAGAGAGTAAGTTACCAAAAGGCCAGATTTGCAAAATTTACTAAAGGGAGTGCTACAGCCTGAAAGGAAAAATGAGGTTGAGAGGGTTGGAGAAGAGTGCAGAAATGAAGATTATTAGTAAGAGTAACTTAAAGGTTTAAAAGACAGACAATAGTAAGCTGTGACAATGAAAAACCAAAGGATAAAATGGACAAAGTAAGTAAAGCCTTTACAGTAATAACATTGAATGCTAATGAATTGAATTCACCAATCAAAAGACATACACTGACAGAATGGTTAAAAAAATATGAGACATTTATATGCTGTCTATAGGATACTCACAACAGACATAAGGACACAACCAGGTTTAAAGTGAAAGGTTGAAAAATATATAATCCATGCAAATAGTAATCAGAAAAGATCAGGAGTAGCAATACTAATATAGGACAAAATAGATTTTATATGCAAAACTGTTATGAAAGATGAAAAAGGTCATTATATAGTAATAAAAGGAGCAATTCACCAAGAAGAAATAACTATACTAAATATCTATGCATCCAACCTGGGAACTCCAAGATACATGAGGCACACATTGGCAAAACTGAATAAACATCTCTACAATAATATCTGGAGGCTCCAGTATACCACTATTAGCATTAGGTAGATTATCTGGACAGAGGATAAATAAAGAAACAGAGAACTTGAATAATGTGATAAATGAACTAGACCTAAAGGCATTTATAAAGCATTACACCATAAAACAGGAGGATATACATTCTTTTCAAGTGCTCATAGATTCTTCTTCAGGAAAAACTATATGTTGGGTCACAAGACAGGTCTCAATAAATGTAAAGTGACTGAAATTATACAAAACACTTTCTCTGATCATAACAGAATAAAGCTGGAAATGAAACATGGATAGAAAAATGGAAAATTCACATATATATAGAAATTAAACAACACACTCTTGAATAATTAGTGGGTAAAAGAAGATATTGCAAGAGAAATCAATAAATATATTGAGATGAATGAAAATGAGAGCACAACATATCAAAACCTGTGGGATACATGAAAGCCAGTGCTGAGAGGGAAATTTATAGCCCTCAATGCTTACATTAAAAAAGAAAATCTAAAATCAAAGACCTAACTGCACACCTGAAGGAACTAAAAACAAACAACAGCAAACTAATCCCAAACCAAGCTGAAGGACAGAAATAATAAAAATCTAAGCAGAAATAAATGAAATTTAGAGCATAAAATGAATAGAGAAAATCAACAAAAGCAAAAGTTGATTTTTCAAGGTCAAGACAATAGACAAACCCTTAGATGGACTGACAAAGAAAAAAAAGAGAGAAGCTGCAAATAAAATCATAAATTCCACTGACCCAGTAGAATTAAGAAAGATCATAAGCGGATACTATGAACAACTGTACACCAAAAAAAAAAAAAAAGACAATGTAGAAGAAATGGACAAATTCTAGAAATGCATGAAAACCTTACACTGACCCTAGAAGAAATAGACCTCAACAAACCAATCACAAGTAAAGAGATTGAAATAGTCATAAAAACCTCCCAAAGATGAAAATCCCAGTACCAGATGGCTTCACAGGTGAATTCTACCAATCATTCAAAAACTATCTAATACCAAACTTGAACAACTCTTCAACCAGAAGGACTGCTACCAAACTCATTCTATGTCGCCAACATCACACTAATACCAAAACCATGTAAAGATACAATGAAGAGAAAATTACAGACCAATTTCTGTAACGAATATAGATGCAAACATCCTCAACAAAATACTTGCAAACCAAATCCAAAATCAAATTAAAAGAATTATATACCACAATCAAGTATGTTTTATCCCAGGTAGGCAAGGGTGATTCAACACAAGAAAATCAGTGTAATGAACCACATTACTAAACTGAAGAAGAAAAATCACATGATCCTCTTGATGATGCAGAAAAGGCATTTGACAAAATACGCCTTCCTTTTTTGATAAACACACTCCAAAGGATAGGAATCGAATGACGCTTTCACAACATGTAAAGTACATATATGAAAAACCCACAACTAGCATTGTATTCAATGGTGAAAGACTGAAAGTTTTCCTGCTGAGAACGGGAACAAGAGAAGAAAGCCTGCTGTGACCACTGTTATTCAATATTGTGCCCGAAGTTCTAGCTAGAGCAATTAGGAAAGATAAAGAAATAAAAGGCACTGAAATAGGAAAGGAAGAAGTAAAACTGTTGCTATTTGCTGAATATATGGCCCTTTATCTAGAAAACCTCCAAAAATCTACTAGAACTAATAGACGAATTCAGCAAAGTAGAGGATACAAGATTAATGTGCAAAAATCAGTAGTATCTATACACAACTGATGAGCAATCTGAGGAGGAAGTTAGAAAAATATCCATTTATAATAGCGACTAAAAGAATCAAGTATTTAGGAAAAAGTTAACCAAGGACATAAAGGACTTGTATTCATAAAACTACATAACATTGCTAAACAAAACCAAGAAGACCTAAATAAATGGAAGGACATTCTGTGTTCATGGATTGGAAGACTAAATATAGTTAAGATGCCAATTCTACCCAAACTGATTTGCAAATTCAATGCAATCTCAAAAAAAATCTCAACAGCCTTTTTTTACAAAAATGGAAGAGCCAATTATCAAATTTATTTGGAAGGGTAAGTGACCCTGAATAGCCAAAAATATCTTTGAAAAGAAGAACAAAGTTGGAGGACTTTCTTTTCTTGACTTTAAAGTATATTACTTTGCTACAGTGGTAAAAACAACATGGTACTGGCATAAAGGTAGACAGATTGACCAAAGGAACAGAATTGAGAACTCAGAAATATACCCTCAAATCTACAATCAAGTGATTTTTGACAAGGCCCTGAAGCCCATGCAGCTGGGCCAGAGCAGTCTGTTCAATAAATGGTGCTGGGGGACCTGGATATCTATATCCAGAAGAAAGAAAGAGGACCCCTGTTGCACATTTTATACAAAAATTATTCAAAATGGATCAAAGACATAAATATAAAAGCTAGATCCATGAAGCTCCTAGAAGAAAATGTAGGGAAGCATCTATAGGATCTCATGGTAGGAAGTGGTTTCTTAAAGCTCACCCTTAAAGCCACAAAAGGAAAAAAAAAAAGATAAATGGTACCTCCTCAAAATTAAACACTTTTTTCTTCAAAAGACTTTGTCAAGAAAGTAAAAAGGCAGCCTACTCAATATTTGGGAACCAAATATTTAGGTTTTGATTTCCACATTACATAAAGAGATCATACAATGCAATGATAAAGAGACAAACAACCCAATTTAAAAATTGGCAAAAGACTTGAATAGACATTTTTCCAAAGAGGTAGTACATAAAAGGCACATGAAATGTTCAACATCACTAGCTGTTAGGGAAATACATATCTAAACTACAATGAGATCCCATTTCACACCTTATAGAATAGCCATTATAAAAAACAAAACAAACAAAGAAACAAAAAATCCCAGAAAATTACAAGTGCTGGAGAGGATGCAGAGAAACAGAAACATTCCTTCAATGTTGGTGGGAATGTAGAATGGCGCAGCCTCCGTGGAAGACAGTTTGGCAGTACATCAAGAAGCTGAATATAGAACTACCATAAGATCCCACAATCTCATTACTAGGAATATATTCAGAAGAACTGAAAGCAAGGACAAGAATTGACTTTTGCACACCAATGTTCATAACAGCGTTATTCACATTGCTAAAATGTGGAACCAACCCAAGTGTCAAACAACTGATGAATGGCTAAACAAAATATGGTATATACATACAGTGGAATACTATTCAGCTATGAGAAGAAATGAAATCGGATGCACATGACAACATGGATGAACCTAGAGGATATTATATTGAGTGAAATAAGCCAGACACAAAAAGACAAATATTCTATGGTCTAGCTAATATGAACTCACCATAATGAATAAACTCACGGAGGTAAATTCTAGAGTATAGGTTACTAGGAAATAGAATGTGGGTTGAAAATGGAAGCTGATGCTCAATGTATATAGAATTTTTAATAAGTTTTCTTGTAAAAGTGTGGAAATGAATACAGTTGATGGTAACACATTATAGTGTGCATAACGCTGCTGATTTATAAACGAGATTGTGGCTGAAATGGTAGTCTGTGGATGTAAATGTCAATTGAAAGGAAACTAGAGATAATCTAGGGTATGTATAAAAGTGATTTTGGTGGTGGGTGAAGATTGCCGTTAATAGTATATATATAAGGATGTTCTTCTATTTCAAAGCATTCAGAATATGGTGATACACAGGAAAATTACAACTAATGTAATTTATGGATGACAGTTAACTGTAATATTATAACATTTTTTCAGCAATAGCAAAGAAGATATTATATCAATTCTAATAGACAACAATAGGGGGTATAAAAAGATATGGGATTTCTCCTTTTGGAGTAATGAAAACATTTTAAAATTGACTGAGGTGATGACAGCACAATTCTCTGGGAAGAAAATGAGAGCCAATGAGTGTACACTTTGAATCGATTGTACAAAACATGGGAATGCATAACTCAGTGAACCCAGTGGTGGAAGACGGTCTGTGGTTAACAGGACAAATATGAGAACATTCTCTCATGAACTGTCACAAATGTATAATACAGGGTGTTATTAATTGGATGCATTGTGGGGAAAATACACCAAATATAAGATATGGGCTATAGTTAGTAGTAATGTTTTGATGATGCTATTTCATAGTTTGTAACAAAAGTTTCACAACAATGCAAGGTGTTGGTGGTGGGATGATGTATGGGAGCACTGTATGATGATATGCATGCTTGTTTTGTAAGCTTAAAACTTTTACTATATACTTATTGTTTATGGATGTTCATGTAAGCATGATATAGTTCAATAAAATTTCATTTAAAAATTATTAGAAATTTCAACAGGGTGGCAACAAAACACCAAACCAAGCAGGAACCTTTCTAATATCCCAGCCTTGCAGAAATACACAGGTTGTTGGCCCATGAAGTAAACCCTGAGGAGAGGCAACGGCAAAATGGACAGGACAGGCACAATGCATAGACCTGCTCAGAGAGGGTCACAACGGAAATGGGGTAGTCAAGGGTCCCCCAGTGGGGTCTGTGATAATCTGTGAACTATTTTCAGTATTTGAAAAGACTTAGTAGAAATGAGTTTGCAAGGCATAGGCACAATTCAAATAGCAGGCCTGAGTCAAGGTCCCTCCATTTCTCCCAACCTGAAGTGCCCAAACATCAAGACCCTCATTCTCTTCTCCATTTGCACTCACTCCCTGGGTGAGCCCACCAAGTCTCAAGGCTTTCAATCCTACCTATATACCAACAGCTACCAATATTATATCTCTAGCCCAGAACTCTTTCCTGCTCCAGATTCATATATCTGTCCAATCAAAATCTACTTGGATATGTAATCGATTTCTCAACTATTTGCAAAATTGAACTGCTGAGTCCCCCAAATAAACTGAGAGTGAGTGGGGAAGTAGGCCTAAGAGTGTAGACCCAGGTATGAATTTTTTGAATGCCCCATAGAGACTGTGTAGAATGAATCAGGTCTCCCAACAAAACACATGTTCTTAATCTTCTTCAACCTTGCCTGTGGGTGTGAACCTATTTGTAAATAGGACCTGTGGAAGATGTTATTATTTGTTTAGGTGTGGGAAATTGAATCAAAGTGGGCCTTAATACATATGACTGGGGGCCTTACAAGGAGAGGAAATTCGGATAAAGAAGCCACAGGAGGAAATCAAAGACATTGTCACGTGACAATGGTAAGATGCATGTCAAGGGGCATCAAAGATTATGGCAAGCCAGTACCAAAATGCTACAGACTTAGCGGGAGAAAGCAGGCCTTGCCACCACCTTGATTTTGGATATCTAGCCTCTGAAACCATGAGACAATAAATCCCTGTTGTTAAGCCAAAAACATAAAATAATTAAAATAAAATTTAAAAACCAGTAATGATAAGTTAGGCATTTTCTTAAGCTACCAGGAAGAATAGTCTGTCCAATCAAAGAGAACTACAGGCTATATTGTTACACAGTGTGAAGGAATAAAGAATGAAATAAGTTTAATTTTGAGCCAAATGTGATTTTTCTGTTTGAACTGATGTATTTTTACTTTTCAATTGTAAGCTGACTTAAGAAACACAAAAATATCTCTTGCTGTTTCAAACTCATTATTTAAAATTTCATAAATG